>BSBK01007368.1:0-110000 GCA_027943335.1 Chamaecyparis obtusa
AATTATATAGTTAATAAAATATGATATCATATAATTATATATGCTAATTAATCATTAATATATGATATCATTAATAAAATTATTACATTAATAATTATATTATAACATATAATATAAATATTTAATAATGCTATTATTTAACTTTTAAAAATAAAATACATTGTAAAAATTTTATATTCTTTAACATATATTCTATATATACTTTTGAACATCATATTATTAAAAAATAAATATAATATATTAATAATTAATTATAAATTATTAATAGTTAATTATATACTATTTTTTTACTAATATTTATATAGTTAATTTTTTTTTAATTTTATTAATAATTATATTATAACATATAATATATAATTTTAATAATACTATTAAATAAAAATTTTAATATTATAACATAAATATTTTTAAAATAAGAATTTAAGTATATAGATATTAATAAAAATTAATATTAAAATATTATACTTATTATTATATTAATATAAACATTAAAAATAGTAAAAACAATAAGTTAATTTTTAAAAGAAAGAAATTAAAATAAAACATTTTATAAAAGTTTTTAAAAAATACTGATTTAGATAAACTAAATATAAAAAAATTAAATTAAAATAGCCTAAAAAAGTTAGGCACTGTTGCATTTCATAAAATTAAAATTTTAAAAAAATAACTACACGTCATTTACATGACTGTACGGTTTTGCGTAAATCAAAACTGCAGAGCAGTTCGTTTACAGCTCTGACTCGTACCTTATGGCATGCAGGGGCACGGTATTCCAAGGTGCAAATCCTTTAGCCATTGCCGAATAAATAGTGGCAGGAAGCATGCATCAGAGAATATGGTTGATATTCAAAATATGTAGTCAGTTTTCCTGCCGGTTTTCTTAAATCTCAAAAGTTATATCTGCTCTGTAAGATTGCAGTCAATGTTTTCACTGAAAAATGTGCACTCGAAAAAGAAGGAATTCCTCGCTCTGAAACGTAAAAAAAAAAAAATTAAATTAAATAAAAATCACTTTGCCGTACATGAATTGCAAAGTGTTACTTTGTCAATTGCATAGCATTTTATTATTTTAAAGACATGACATTTTCAGGGTGAGGCTATATTTTATACAAAACAGCACTTCAGTGCGTATGACCAGTCCGTGTGTATGCATCCGTACAAATTTCTATTTTTGTATATGTGACAGATTTTTAAGAAATTTTACTGGTATGATTTCATAATCCGTCTTTAAAAAATAAGATGAAAATATGTTAGGGCCTGTTTGGTAGCGGGAATTAGAAAATGATGGATTTGATCAAATGCTGGAAATGGTCAAATCATGGATTTGATAATCCGGATTTTCATTTTCGGATTATAGTTAGGACTGTTTGGTTGACCCGGAATATGAGCGAGAAGATGTATATCTTCCGTTTGGTTCCACTTTTTAAAACTAGAATTGGAATTTGACTATGATTATTATTTTATTTTTTAAACTATTTTAATATTTTTTTATATTATATTTTATTTGTATTAGTTCATTTTATGATTTATTTTATTATTTTATATGATTTTATAGGGAAAACGATAAATATTTTATTGAATTTTATATAGAAAACCATAAAAAAAAATTCAACTTTTTTTTAATAAGGTTAATATTTAGTTTTGTTTAATTTTATTTTCAAAATCATAAGAGTCATAAACAACAAAAAAAGTTCTTGAGTTTATCAATATATATGTCCAATGTATCTACTTATAAAAAATTTCATGTATCTACAATATCTGTTCGTTAACTACATTTGCGCATATGTTCCCAAAAAAGTAGTGTGCATACTACACAAAGAATGCATCGCAGAAACATGATTTCTGTTCTCGCCATTGAAAATAATTTTGCCTCTCTGGCCTTGCACTCCTTGCACTCATTCCTTACGTCAGGTAGGGATGTAGATGGGGTTGACATAACGTTGGGTATAGCTGTAGCTGGAGTAGACATACAATCGGGTTCATCGACCCACCTAAAGAATTTGCATTTACGATTTCCCTGCAATACCAAATCTACATTAGTTCTTACTAAAATAATAAATTGTCACATTCTTTTTAAACATAAAACTAATTACATATCCAAACCTTTTTTAGGCAATTCCAAAATTGACGCCCGGGATTTCGTGGAGTCTATGATGTCCATACTTTGCAACGGCCAGCACCACATTGACACATAGGCGCATTCTCCGAAGTCATGGACGCTATAACAATTTATAGTTGATTAAATACACTTCATAAAATTTTATAATTTTCACATAATCAAATCTACTCATCACAATCCATGGTTGATTAAACAGACTTTCTATTTGAAACTGAAAGGATCTAACAACACATCTATACTCGTACATAGAAGATGGGGAAGAACAAAATCCAACAATGAAATGGTGGTGTGAAGACACACCGTGCAAAGTTCCCGTAATAAATGTAATACACCAAGGAGTAACATCAGAAATATGTGTAGTCATCAGAAATATAGATTGTAAGTTCCCAATCATGAACAACATATGAGATTCAAATACAATTCATAACATTTTAGAAACTCCACATAATCAAATCTACTCTAACAATCCATGGTTAATTAAACAGACTTTCTATTTGAAACTGAAAGGATCTAATAACACATCTATACTCGTAATAATAAATGTAATACACCAAGGAGTAACATCGAAATATGGGTAGTCATCAGAAATATAGATTGTAAGTTGAAATCATGAACAACATATGTGTACTCGAAGAACTGTCAACATTTATATAAGATGGCAACCATAAGTAGGTGTTGGAGCAATGTATATAAGATTCAATGCATGAGGAGAGGGTCATTTGGTTTAGTGATCTAGGAAGATTAAATTTTGAATGTAACTGGACCTATGGTCCATTTTTGTAATTGATGTTTTGAAGCCTAACTATAAAGGCATGTATTGAAGTTAAGGGCATTGTAATGTTAACATGCACCTAGTAGGCTCATGAAGGGTCAATTTGTTGATCATAGTTTAATTTGGGAATCTAAAGGCCTATAAGGTCTAAAAACAAATGTAATATGGCCTCTAAGGCCATTTAAAAGTTGTAAAAGCACCAAGAGTGCCCAAAATTGTAGTTTGCCCATATTGGCAACTTAGGCCTAATCAGGCTTGTAAGGGAGATTTAAGTAGTTTTAGGACTTTTTAGGAGGGTTGATAAAGTCATAAACCTTTAAAAAGGTTGGTGCAATGTAATGAAGTTGTAAGTTGTCATAGTTGACACTTTAGTGCCAACTAGACAACAAATACTTCTAAATTTTAAAGTGTAACTAACCAATAACAGTCAGATAACTGACTGTTACGGTTGTGTGAAGGGATAACCATCCTTATAGGGCTTTATAGTGAAGTAATAGGCATGTCTAGGGAGTATGGAGAGTTGGTGGTAACCAAGAAAGCTTTGTAGTAAAGTTTTAATCAAATAAACTAAATCCATTCTCTGCAATTTATCTCTGTGATGCTTTCAAATGCATAAGTAAACTTAGAAATTTCAGAGGTTTAGGCACTTGGCCTATCCCAAATACCTCAAATGCTTCAGGATCTAACTTGTCAAGGACTCCACAACCTTACACAATGATGTATTTGCTTTTATAGACTTTCAAGTGCTTGGATTCAAAGGTCCTAGACTCTAATCCAATCCCCCAAATTCACAAAATTCTCTCAACTGTTCCAAAAGGTCTACTAGTCTATTTGATGAACCAGCAACAGACTTAAAATGTGTATCCCTTTACCTTTCCTCAAGACTCCTGATAAGACACTGACATTTATGGATACCCTTTTTAGGGTTCAACAACATATCAAAATCTTTTGTACTGTTCCTTTGAACAAACAACACTGTTTAGCACTGCTACCCCTGTCCTAATGCATAAAAATGCTCAATTTAACAAAGGAACTGTAACGCCCCGCCAGGAGACCCAAGAGAATTACACTAAAATTATACTAAGTTATGCAACATTTTTTTTTTTTGTTTACTAATGTTAACAAGCACATTGAATAAAGCATCACATTGTTCTTCAAACATCATTTTAAATGAACACTTCATATGTTTTATTCCCAAGGGTCCCTGACGTAGAATTACATCATCTAACTAACACTACGCTAACATGATAAATGCTTAAGAACTCTTAAGTACAAAGTAAAATTAAATACATCTCTTAATCAATATTTCATTACAACTCATGATCACCTACATCCGCTACACATGTCGTAGGGTATGCGGTGATATTTAATACAATTACATGTATCAAAATACATCATGGATCCACGTAGGGATCATTACAAATCAAGTGAAAACCTCCTAGAAGTACCACATAATAACTTCTATCAACTAGGTACATAAATCTGCAACAAATGTGTTAGACTGATCCAAGTGTTCAATCAGGTGAAAAGGATAATCCGCAAGAGTCTCAATGGAGGAGTACACTACCTCCCGACCATGTGGAACCCAGAGGTCCACCCCACCGTGCGAGGGAGATAACACCAGGCCCCACACACACACTAAGGACCAATCTCCAAACCACATCTAGGAGAATATATTTAATACAAGAGGGTATACGGGTTACCAGAGGCACTGACCTACGTAGGATATCTACGGTGTGAGTAGGAAGGTGTCATCACGTAGATCTACCCTCGAGTTTAGTCCTGAAGGTTCCTCACTGAACCGACGGCACTCAAGTGATCATACGTGGCATCGATATCTCTCATGAAGACAAGTATATCGATGATGCATCTAGCATCTTCCCGCATCCATCCTTAGTCTTAACTAGCACTCAAGGCATGGGCGAGGTATTTCAAATTATCTTTTTTTTTTAATGTTATCCTGACTAAATCAATTTTTATAATGTTATCACTGGAATTAAGAAACTTGTCAATGGATGATCCGTCAGCCACTTGCGGGCCTCGGCGATCCATTGCAAGCCACCTTCTACACCACATCTAGATAACCTACCCTAGTTCCACAACAATACCCATCCTGGTTTGTGGCCACTTATGACACATTAAATTCCCATAACCAAATAAACAATTAAAGCAAATCTCATTTCAAAACATAAATTCACTTGGCCACTAAATCAAGTTTTAACCCACCAGGAAGAAAATACTAACAGGGATCAGTTTGACCACCCCATCAAGGTCTCACATTGACCCTAATCCAAAACAAGCAAATGAAGATAGAATCCACATTGCACCATAAATACAATCAACAAACAGATAACTGATAACCGCAACATATACCCGGCCTCTGGATTTTACCCCCTATTCGGTTATCTAATCCCATATGTAAATCAACTACATCAACAGAGTATTTAACATGCACATATGATATACATAGAAGAGAACATCGTAAACAAGAAATTGATAATTCGTAAAGAAATCAAATTCACAAGAATCTTTTTTAACAAGTAATTATTTGCTCACACTAGTTAATTCCACTAATTAGAATATCCACGTCAACCATAAAGTGACCATATTGTTAACTCTAATATTGCCTACTATAGCTTGATAAATGAGAACGTTTCTTAACTAATGGAATGATTACTAATCTCGGAAACGCACTCCTAAAATACAACTAAAGGATAAAACAATAAGTTTACTAACAATAATGCTATAACACCTATTGTTAACATTCCATTGCCAAGGCTAAATTGAAATACCAAAAACCATAATGAATTCACTAGTAGGATAAAAATAATGGTTAATAAAATCATTCACATAATAGAGTTAATATTCCAAATTCAAATTTAAGTAATATCACCATTTTATATTGCTCAACTTTTAACTTAAAAAAAAAACATGCTTAGTGTTTGGTAAAACATATCCTATTAATGTCTAATCAAATTTATAATAAACCACCCCTAACACCTAGCACCTAGGACCTACCTTCCACATCATCATGCAAATCCATAATAATAAAAGAAAAACATAAAACATTTTTAAAATATCCCCAAAAGGGCTGCGAAAATCAAGGAGTGGAAGTGACTTGGGGTGGGTCCCACCAAATCCCAAGCACTCCACACATGAACTAAGCCCAATACATGGCGTCCAAAGTCAATCCATGGCTTGGAAAAAGCAACTTCAATAAATTCCAAGAAGTGACACATGACCATGACCTAGGAAAGCGCACATGTAGGTGAAGGCAAGTTGTTTGAACAAGGAAGGAAATAAAAAACTTGATGTTAGGAACTCACGCCACCTAATAGCCATTAAGGCCTGCTCCCAAGTACTTGTCCATGACATGGAGTAAAGGACAAGACAAGAGGTGGTGAAAAGAAAGCTTGGGGAAAAAAGTAACAAAATTTAATGCATGTTTTTAAAAACTTTTCCAAGCCCATACTAAGCCCTACGTACCATTCAAATTGACATAACTCAAATAAATAAAAGAAATCATTCTTTCATTTCAAGCTATTAATATTGTGCAAGGAGGGGTGTGAGCTCCAAGGTGGAGAAGTGATGGGTTGTATAAAGTAGTGTTGACTAGGTATTATTTATTTTTGTTTATAGTCCAAGGTGGCAGGAGATATAATTAAATAATGACTGTGTAAGAAATTGTATGGGAATTCTTTTCCCATACAATTTCCAGAGAGCTGAAAGCTCATATTTCTTTGTAATTGAACTCTTTTTGAAAGTTAATTTTGTTTTATTTCCTCCACTACTATGAGTATTCATTCATCAATTTTCATTTGTTTTCTTAAAATATTATGAAATCTATGGACATTAAGTTAATGGTATATCAACAAGGTTTAGATATGGTTTGATTTCCAAAACAATAGAGATATCAACATAACCAATTTGTTCGTTTAATGAATAATATGACAACATTGGATTAAAATATCACTAAGTCCCATTGAGTTATGGAGTAACAAGTTCATTTCCATTCCAAAATTGGATTCACTAAAGACTGAGTTTGAGAAGGATTGCATGTTGGTTAAAATTTCACATTGCAAACTAATTTCTCACTGAACTAATGCTTCACTCTTCAATCTGAGGAGATAAATCTTTTCTCTCATTTGATAGAAAGATTAAAAATCTAATTTAGAACATATTAAGGAATTCAAATCTTACTTGGATCAACAAGCAGGCTGACGAAGTCCAGCCGAGAATACCTCTCCAATCCACAAACTTGAACTCTCAGCTGCTTCAAAATCAGCTCCCCCAAATTGTCTTCTATTCTTCCTCTCTTCTCTTCCTCAACCCTTCATCTCCTCTAAATTTTTTTATGAAAAAGTGGTGACAAGTCTCTCTCTTTTTGCCTCTAAATTGGCTTGGAAAGTAGAGAAGAAATATTTTATTATTTCCCCCCTACTATTCAAGTCAACTACCTAAAATGAGGCAATTTAAAATTGTAGAATTTCTTTTTCTTTTATTTTTAATTTATCATTTGCATTAAGTTATAACACTCAATATTCAAGATTATATAATAAGCTCTATCTATATAAACATATAGTCATACATATAAACTTAATATATATACCCTTGATAATATTATTATTATAAGAGACTTAGAGAAAGCATATATAACTAATTATGTTATATCATACTAATAACATAATATTTACCAATGTGTCAACATAATTTCAATATCTATCAGAGATCAGACATGAGATCCACAAGGTCAAAAATGTAACACCGACATGAAACAAAACCTAAGACAATATCATGCTCAACCGGGAAAACATATATCAGATTCATTCTACCAGAACGAATTCGATTTAGGTGAGTCAAGTAAGGTCTCATCCATGATTTTAGGATGGTTAGGTTAGGTTAGGGAATTGGCCTGAGTGCTAACTCCCCTTCTCCGCCATTGAGACATAATAATGGCACGCTCATCCTGTCAAGCCAGGGAAGTCGATGCCCGGTACCTGCAACCTGCATAAAAACCCATTGCATGTACATGTGCATATATAACATACTATCAGACAATGGTAGGGATGGCTAGGACGTGTGGACCCGACTAAATGCAGGTAACTACGCCTCCTCCTCTACCATACATGCATGTCAACAGAAAAGAAAACATAACGATAACAAACATAATACCATACACATGCGGGTATGGGGTAAGTACCAAATATAATCATCATCTAATTACTTCAATTTATACATGCATTTTGAAACATCATATAAAATCCATCATTACTAGATTTAACCATTACGTAAAGTTCTGTTTCAGGTTCAAACATAACAATTAACATCCAAACTATAACTGTTTAATCACACACCAAAATATAAATATAACATGTAATATATGTCTGATCTAATCAACCAAGATAAAACAGTGTCAAACTAAACATAGTATCAGCAAAAGAAAGATGCGAGGGGTACTACAGGAACTATCAACAAATGACATCCTATCAAACCCAACTCCAAGATAGTGGCTTCTTATATCATCAATTGCTTAATCCCAAAAGGAATTAGCCCCGACTGCTCTATAACACCAAAACCCCCAATTTGGAACCCCAAACCCTTTCTACTTAGGGCTTTCTCAATATCTTGTCAATACACCTCCCTGTATCAAATTGGTGATGGATTTACCATCAAATGAACATGTTACAACATTCCCAAGCATTAAACATATGCCTTATGTGGACAGATCGCCCACTGCTACACCTTAGCCACCGTTTTCACTGCTTTTCTTCCTATCCTGCACTGTGATCATGCCCTTTTCACATAAATCTACATATGCATGGTCAGTAGTATATAATACATGTTAGAACTTGTCACCCCATGAATATAAGGCCTTCAAACTATTCATGGAATGATTTCCATTTCCTAAAACCCTACTGCTATAGAAAACTTAACACAAAATGACTGGTTACAGCACTGGTGCGACAGCAAACTCAAACTAATACAAAATTCATCAAATAGCAATCCAAATGATTAAGAAAACTCTTTCAGCACATATAGAATTCAAATCAATCCAATTGAGTTTCTAGGAATGAAATAATTAAATAAATCCCCCTGGTCTGCAACTAGCGCAACAGTAATTTAAGACAGTATGAAATTCATTCCAAAAATGACTGAAAGAGATAAAGAAACTTTATCAAATCATGTGAAATTCCAATCAATCAATACAACTTCCAAGAATGCAAAAGATTGCAGAAATTTAAAGGTTTATTGCTGACTGTTCGCCCAAATAATGCATGAAATAACAATAAAAACAATATCATCATGGCTGAAATAGCAGAAAAATATTATAATGCATACTTTATAACAATAAAAAACAATATCATTATGGTTGAAATAGCATGAAATAACAGTAAATTAAATATCATCATGGTGTTGATAAGACAAGTATCTATCTAGAGGTCTGTCAATGTTTAAGTAACAATACTTTAAAATGAAAAAAAAAAGTATCTAGAGTTCTGCAAACTTCACGGCAATATATTGCAGCCTCTCCTCGTGATTCATTTGCAAGAACCCTTTGGCTCTATCTTTTTCAGCCATGAAGGTGTCATATGCTTTTACCATAGTTTGTGTTCTCAAATCAGGGATGGCTCTGAGAGCCTCATAGACATTATGCAAGACAGCATCTAAGTCAGAACAGTCCACTTTGAATACAAGAGGCGCACGGAAGTCCTCTTCTATTCTTTTCATAGTATCACAAAGCACATCCATCGTACCAATAATGGATGCCTTCTTCCTCTTTGTCCTCCTTGGTGACGATGTTGAAGGATTTCGACTCCTACTTGCACTCGATTGATTGGAATCATATAATTCATCATCCAAATCAGTTGGAGTGTTAAGCGGTGTACTCATAGGGACATCCTCATCACAATCCATGTAGGCCGGCCCATCCATATTGAGCCCTTCTTTTGTCTCTCCTGCAGTAGTAGCAGCAGCACCTTCAACTATGTCATTACCTACAATGATGGCTAGGTCATTGTAGTACTGGAAGGGTTGTCTCTTGTACACTTTGGCACTTTTGAATTCTTTTCTCTGCATGTTTTCATGATGAATGAATTAGATCTTTGTCTTCTATCTAACTTAATAAGAAGGAAATATTGCTAAGACCAGCATATTCAAAACAACATGTTACCTTTAGAAGCTCCTCCCACACCATGTCATCAGCATCCACACTTTGAGTATCTTCATTCCATGCAAACCCACTCATATTCTTCAACTCTCTCATCACTCAAAAACCTTGCTTCCATCCTTTAAGCTTATTTTTGAAATTTTCCTTTGACAAATTAAGGTTCAAATCAGCATTGAACTTCCTCTCAATGGTTGTCCAAGCTTCTTTTTTGAAGCCCCCTTCACCTTTCCTTCCTAGGTGAACTTGTTCGTGGAGAAAGTTTAGGAACTTTCGTTCCATCTCTCTGGTCCACATAACCTTCTTGGATGAAGAAGTTGACGGGCTTACAATAACCTCATCGTCCATGCTCATCATCACCTACACCACCTGTTGTATGCAATCATTAGCTACATGCAAATGAGAATGGATATTAAAGAAATAGTCATACAACAGTGCCATATAATCCAAAATATTGCATTTATGCATGATATCCAACAATTTGTAATATATTTCTTTATTATCCATTCTCATTTGCATGTAGCTAAAGTATGCATGTATATATGGTCTACTATGTTCACATAGTCTACTATGGTCTACTATGTTCATACAGTATGCTTGAATGGTCAATATAAAACACTTAATCCATCTACTTGTATACTTAATATTTGTTGTATCTGTTTGTCAAAAAAAGGAAAAACTTATAAGATGGATTAAGGGTTTTCCATTCTATTGTAAACACAAGGCAAAACCATACATACATTCTATGAGGCAAAGATCAATTTCTTCACTGAGACGATAAATCCAACCCTACATTCTATTGTAAACACAAGGCAAAACCATACATACATACATATCAAACACTGATTCAAATCCCTGTGAAACAAACACACACACAACACACAATATAACACCTTTAAATTGCACTAACCAGACATTAAACATAACCAGAGAAACAAATCGTTAGAAGTAACAAATTTAAACTACACAAATAGACATATTCCATACAAACCCATATGAAAAACAATCCACATAACCATAAGCATAAATCAATTTGAAGTGAGAATAAGCATAAATTTGAAGTGAGAATACCTATATCCAGTTATTCAAAAAAAGGAAAAACTTATAAGATGGATTAAGTGTTTTACATTGACCACACAAGCAAATGGATTAAGTGTTTTATATTGACCATTCAAGCATACTGTATGAACATAGTAGACCATAGTAGACTATGTAAACATACTATGGTCTACTGAATCAGTGTGCAATAGAATGAACACTGATTCGGTGTTCATTCTGTTGCACACTGAATCAGTATTGTAATTATATATGGTCTACTATCTTCCACATGAAAAGGTGCAATTGGAATTTTAGGGCCAAATTACCGTTCTCTCAATCCCGTTTAGAAGAAAAAGTGTCAAACAAGATACAAACATGAATGTTAATCAAAGAGAAATCAGAGTTAGAAATCATACACAGGCTTCATTTGTTTCAAAGAATATTGTAAATGTAAACAATGAGAACACATGTTTTCAGCATCAGCAATACAACAAGATACACACATGAATGTTAATCAAAGAGAAATCAGAGTTAGAAATCATACACGGGCTTCATTTGTTTCAAAGAATATTGTAAATGTAACTATGAGAACACAAGTTTTCAGCATCAGCAATACAACAAGATACACACATGAATGTTAATCAAAGAGAAATCAGAGTTAGAAATCATACACAAGCTTCATTTGTTTCAAAGAATATTGTAAATGTAACTACGAGAACACATGTTTTCAGCATCAGCAATACAACAAGATACACACATGAATGTTAATCAAAGAGAAATCAGAGTTAGAAATCATACACAGGCTTCATTTGTTTCAAAGAATATTGTAAATGTAACTACGAGAACACATGTTTTTAGCATCAGCAATACAACAAGATACACACATGAATGTTAATCAAAGAGAAATCAGAGTTAGAAATCATACACAGGCTTCATTTGTTTCAAAGAATATTGTAAATGTAACTATGAGAACACATGTTTTCAGCATCAGCAATAAAACAAGATACACACATGAATGTTAATCAAAGAGAAATCAGAGAACTAGAAATCATACACAGGCTTCATTTGTTTCAAAGAATATTGTAAATGTAACTATGAGAACACATGTTTTCAGCATCAACATTACAACAATATGATTTAGGAATGAAAGCACATTAAAGAACAAAGGAAGGTCTTGTAAAACTACAACTAATGTCTACGTCTGTAGTCTTCCCACATCCTACTTGCTATATCATCTCTAAAGTTCCCCCAATCATCCCTATCACGCTGACTCAACCCATATGGCTCAAGTATCGGTACATTTATCCCATTGCAATCATCATCCTCTTCAATAACCACTTCAGATGGAACACCGTCCTCTATAGTAATGAAGTTGTGCAGTATGCAACATGCCAAAACAATACGTGATTGTGTCATGATTGGATAAGACATTGCATGCCTCAGGATAGGAAAATGCTACTTCAAAATGCCAAATGTACGCTCTATTTCATTTCTAAGAGAGCAGTGTCAGTGGTTAAACAACTCTTGTGGGATGTTTATAGGGTTTGCGCTTGAAAACTCCTTCAGGTGGTAACATGTACATCGGTAAGGTGCAATAAATCCTGGTACATTTGGATATCCAGCATCGACCAAATAATATTTTCCTACAAAATAACATATATTGTTAAACCGTGAAACATTGACGACACCGCCAAACATTTATCATTTTCTTCAGAAAAAATACGGTGTGAAATGGCATACCAAGTGGAACTACAAGTGGATCAGCTCTACTAAGAGCTGAAACTAGAACATGGCTATCTATAGCAGACCCTTCCCAACCAGCAAGAACGTAGTGAAACTTATAATCAAAAGAAGAGACAGCCATAACATTTTGTGACAAGTTCCCTTTTCTATCCCGATATTTACCTTGTAAGTTGACATCGACAATGACTGGTATATGGGTTCCATCAATTGCTCCAACACAATCCTATAGAAAGAAAAATCGTAGTCAAAAAGGATGCAGTAATAAGATTATCACTAAGCAAAGAAATTTGTAGCGCTAGGGGGTTTACCTTGAAGTAAGGATTGAAATGGTCCTTCCCACTAATTTCAGGAGGAGTGTTTGGCCCAGGTGGTATGAGATAATCTCGATGGAGTCCTATGACAGTCATCAAGGCCTTGTGGAAGTATCAACTTACTATCTCTCCGGAGTGACCAAAGTTGTGGGCAATCTTATGATTCCTCAGATTGTGGCCAAGGGTGTGGAGGAACATGACTAATTGTTCTTCTAACATTATGTTAATCATATCTAATAGGCTTCCTTTTTGCCTTAGAAGATTGGCTAGCCGAAAGAAGGTTGTTGAACTCATGCGAATTTGGTCATGACAATGCACCTCACTCGAATGAATAATGCGTTTATAAAAACCACTTCCATCACTTCTTTCCTTACGCTTTTTTTGCCTACCTTCAAGCATAGACAACACTTGGGCTACTCCAATGATAGCAAGAATAAGTATGTGAATGCGAGCTTTTCTGACCTTCCTACAAAGGAGTGCTTGAATGTTTGGATCGTTGATAAGATCCATCCCTGAAAATTACATGACAAAGAAGGTTTCAGATACAAAATCGACAGTCACAGGCACATATACATTTATATAAGTATGTAATATATGGTTCTTATATAGGCACATATACATTTATATAAGTATGTAATATTATTAATCATAAGCTATTCTAAGGTTACAATAAAAATTCATGTTTCATATATAGATAACATAATTTAATACCGTATTGTTGAAATGCAGAGACCCTCTGGGTATGTTTCATATATAGATAACATAATTTTTTAAATTGTATTTACCTAAAAAAATTTATAGTGTTGCCGAGGCTGATTATGAACACATTTATCTAAAAAAAAATTAGTATTGTGGAAGAAAAAAATCATGTAGAAATAGGTTTTTGTATGAATGACTATGGAGGTGGTGGTTTTTTTTAAGAGAATAACCATATTTGTTTCAAAGTAAGACAGTTTGAAAATAAGACAAGTTCTAGCATGACATTTTTTTGTTTCCTAGGCCTTAATAAAGCATTAAACATAAATCATTTTTGTATTAATCATAAGCTATTCTAAGGTTACAATAAAACACTGAGCTTTATATGACGTTGTTGTTGTAATCCCCTTGCTCCATATACATGCATAATAAAAAGTTCAGGTCACTACAGTAATGATATGTTGATCTTTCCTGTGTGGATCTTCCCTATTTGCCTGAAATGGTGTTTCTGTTTGAAAATGAGGTGGTGCCGAAAAGAAGATTGGGAAACTATTAAGTTGAAAAAAAAGACAATAAATTATGTGATGAGAGGCCAGCCCCTTAATCCAATGCAGGATAAGCAAAGAAATGTCAAGCAAGCATTAATTGCTTTTAACACATTAACTTATTTGATGTGAGGCCAACCCCTTCAACCAGTGCATCATAAGCAAAGAAATACCAAGCAGGTGTTAATTGCATAAAATGTCAATGCAACACTAATGCAAGTGAACAATGATCCTTTGACCTAATCTTATGAAATATGGTATAAGAATGACCTAGGAGTGTCCTTGAATATGAGATTTTGATGCTCAAGTTGAGGTGCTTTGGCACACAAGCCAATGTGCTTTAGTTAGATTTTGAAAGTATTGGGGCCATGGGAGTGTAAATTTTTTAGATTGAAAAAATTGGTACAAGACTGCAGAGTAGATTTGTCCTTAGAATCCAAAAGGGTTGTTCTCGGGAGGAGGAAATTTGGAGTTGGAATGATGGATAGGTGACTGCAGAGCATCTGTGCATGGGAAATTATGAGTCTAATAGGATTTGCATTGCAGTCTTGTCCCCCCTGTTTCAAATTAAAAAAAATTCTCTTGAGGCCAGCCCTTTTAGAATTTAACCATTAAACATTGAATTGCATATCAAAACAAGCATATAGTTGTATTTGTGATGGTGCCAAAAGTAGTGGTCAAAACATAAAGGGGAACAATATCACTTTTATTCCTTGCATTTCAATATGGTCATGTTTGCCAACCAAAATTCAATAGAAATTTAAACAAGTAAATAATTTCAACTCATTTTAATACATTTAAGTAGCATGCTATTCCACATATATCGTTAATTATCAAACTGACATTTCAGAGGGCTGCACAGGGGAAGCAAGCCTCAAAATGTATGATCACAAACTGAAACATAACACCATTCCAAAGTTAATATCATAAACTGACCAAGGATAGGCTAGGTAAACAAGATGTCAGAATCAACTTTTAGTAAATGGAAGCTCAACTAGACTTGGCTGAATTGGATGCTCAATCAAACACCAGAATTAAAAACAAATTTTGATGCTAGCTTTCTCAACTACATATAGAAGTGTTGTCTGTAAAGAAGTACATACTCGCCTATGCTGCAAAAAGAAAGTGTGCCAAGCGTATACTAAAATAAATAAATATAAATAAAGTCTGTCAAACACTATAGTTTGAGCTCAAGTACACAACTGGGTGATGAATGAATGCAAAACACAATAAATGGTTCTTTATAGAGGCAGACACACACTTGAACATAATCTTCCAAGACTACTAAAAAAATACCCCAAGTCCATCACGATGCATCTCCCATAGCAGAACGAAACAAGCAAGGCTAGAAGAAAGACTTGTTGCTTTGGCATTTATAACCGATAGAAGAAGAAATAAAACTGAAACTAAAATAAATACATCGATAACCGATAGAAGAAGAAACAATACTGAAACTAAAATAAATACATCGATATATAGCTATAATACTGAAAACCTAAACCAAAATGCATACCAGATTTTTGCAATGCCTTCACTGTGAAATGGTTTCCACTTTGCAACCCTTGCCTTCGCTGTGAAACAGTTTCCACTTTGCAACCCTTGCCTTCGCTATGAAACCCTTGTTCGCTATGCCATGAAGAATGGTAGAAAAAACATTATGTCAGGTAAAAAACAAAGCAGACGCCAAAAGAAATATTAATTTTCCCGCGAACCCGACGAGTTACCAAAAATGGGGGTTAAAAAAAGTGGAATTTGGCCCTCAAATTCCAATTCCACCTTTTCGAGCGGCAATTGTTAATGCTCATTTTGGGTCAAAATGAGCATTAGCAAATTCGCACTCCTGTTTCATATTGCACTCCCAAACTGAGGATATTGTCGAAATGGGCATTAACCAATGCCAATTCCAAGCAAATGCTGGAAATGGTGCGCTACCAAACGGGCCCTTAAGTAATGCCAATTTGTATTTTTAATAGTATTAGTTTGTATGGAGAATAATCAAAAGTAAGTTTTCATAAAATTGTGTGAAGCTATTTAATGTGAAGATTCTTTTCATTTTTATATAATTTTTTTTAAAATATAGTCTTCTTGTCATGTAATATTATTTTTATTTTTATTTTTTAATAAGGAAATAAGTTTTGTACATTGTTGTTAAATTCGACGGTCAATCTTGCATGTCAATCTAGGTTTCTATATTTTTATTATTTATTTAGAATTGCTTAATTCAAACGTGAAAATAAATCTCTTAAAAATGTACCTAATAAATTCGATTATACATTTTATTGAGTTCTTTTATGTTTTTTTTTCTTGAACTTTCCTCTTGTAATTAATACAATTTTGTAAGAAACACTATATATCCTCTCAGCTTTAGATTGTGATATAGATGACTGGTAGTATTTTGTTTGGTATCCACACCACGATGACTAATGAAAACCTAATAAGTTCTGGGATCAAAATTGTAAGAGGGAGAATAGGAGGGAGAGATAGGGAATGAGGAATGGGAGGAACAAGTATTTCCCATAGGAATGCAGATAAGTGGCAGAAATTTTCTGTTGAATCTTCTAAAGCCTAAACCTGAATTTATAGAGAGGTGATGACATGACACGCTGGCATGTGATGGCATTTTGTGTTTCTGATGGGATTGACGATTTGTTTCCTGTGTACCAGTACAAAATCAAAAGCTTAGGTCATGTTCACGCCATTATATTTTTAGGAAGTGTCTATCCTTCAGATAGAATGTACTATTGACTAAATTTAAAAAATCTAAAAATACAATAGATTTTTGTGAAATTTTCAGCATCTGTTCTTCATAATCGGTATGATTTGAATCGAAAACATCCAAAAAAATTCGGAAAAAAATGACTGCTAAAATAGAAATCTGAAAAAAAAAATTCAATATATAGTACATTTGTCAGTTTGTGGAGGGTTTGTAGCCTGTGTAGCAGTACAAAATCAAAATCTTAGGTCATGTTGATGTTTTAGAGACTTTTTATCATAGTCAATATTCTTTCCTAAGGTCCACTTGCAGCCCATGTTCGCACTTTTGTAGTAGTTTTTTCATTGAAAAATTATGTTTATAAGTTAATTCAGGATCTATCCGTACAACTTTATTAGTAACCATAGAATATAATTGTTGAGATATTTATAGATAAATGTGTTCACCGTTACATTTATCCTAATTATCAATTTCTCTAAAAGTTTAAGTGACATGCTAAAACAACAGATGCAATGCTAATAGAAAATAGAAAAGTATTTGGAATTTTTTTTATTTTTTTAGATAGTGAGATGTAGTGAGAAGGCAATAGAGATGAGGGAGAGATATAAAGAAGAAGATTGAGATGGGATAGAGATATTTAAAGATTAATATATTATGTTAATTTACGATGAGGATTAAGATTATAAAATTAGAGTTCAATGAAGGTTCAATCAGATATTTTCAATTTAAAAATAAAATATTTAATTTTTTATTTCTTATTATTATTTTTAAAAATATTTATTCTTTAATATATTTTATTTGTTATTTTTAAAAATTAATTTATAATAAATGATATATAAAAAGTAAGGAAAAATTAAAAATTGTGTTAAAAAAATTTAGAAAGACAAAAAAAATAATAAATATGAAATGACAAATAACAAATTAAATTTTCTTTTTAAAGAAATAATATTAAAATGAAAATATGTTTTTTTTAAAAATTACCGTTCTTAAATATAAAGGTTTGTATGCTAATTAGTAATCCTTGGGAGACCTAATTTATGAAGTCCGTGCTTTTGCCACTAAACTTGTTAAATCATTGAGTTTGTGTTTCCTAAATAATCATGGTGTGGAAGCGAAGTCAGTTTCCAGGCGATGTGGCGACTGCTTTAACCCTAAATGTGTGTTATTCTTGTTGATATGACTATTTTCCTCCCGCGTTAATATAAATGTTTTCTAGTGGATAATTGATGTGAAAGAAGCTACCTGCGAATGGCTATGTGGCAAAAGTTGGGGGCTCATTCATACAAGATATACTAGCACTTGCACCCAATGGAGGTGCAAGGGATGCGTCGATAGGCATTTAATTTAAAGTATAATTGAAGTATGACATAATAGAAGTAAGTGTTTAAAATTGTAAATGAGAAGGCAACATAATGTAACGAAATCAATTGAGAAGACATTTTTCAATGTAAAGAATTGGAGAATAGGGAGTGTATGAACCCCAAACAGGTAACAAGAAATGATTTACCTTGAACATAATTAAGGAAAATTTATACAAAATAACTATTGTTGTCTCGTGCATCCAAAACCACTTGGGTAGCTTCTCACTACAAAAGATAGAGTAAAAGTCTAGGATGTGGAAGCAAAAAGTGTCGACAACTGAATTAAAAGAAGTGTTTTGAAGTGTACAAGCTACAAACATGTAGCATGATGGAAGGAAGTATTGACAGAGTTCCTTAGGAGGAATTAAAGTAGCTCTTCTGCTTAAAAATATATTGCATGAAAATAATGCATCTGTTCATAATGGTAATCACATTAATGAAGAGGAATTTTATTGCAGATGATGAAGATAACAAGTTCAACCCTTGGGATTACATTGTAGGAACATGCTAATGATGTAGCTAGGTGATCCTTAAATGTTTTGATTTATTTATTAACTTTTTCTAAACTTAACCCTTGCATTATTTGCTAAATTTAACATCGCGGTGATGAGTGAGGGCCAGGGGTGTAGGAATGATTGTGGAAAATCAATTGTGTTATGGTGAATAAAAATGACTTATGGATACCAATGGTCTACCTATTATCAATGTGGGTTTTAGAGTTGGATTAAAAATAAAGGTCCATATAACAATACAAGGATTAATGCCACTGCTACATTGAGACACATTGGATTACCTAGTTTAGGAAAGACCATAGCTGCTCTAATCTGATGACCTTTACATCAAGGGGGACCATTTTAGCATACCCACACATTATGAAGCCAGAGTTGATTGCTCCCAATGTGAAAATCTTTGTAGC
The DNA here is from genome assembly GCA_027943335.1 of Chamaecyparis obtusa. Classification (NCBI taxonomy): domain Eukaryota; kingdom Viridiplantae; phylum Streptophyta; class Pinopsida; order Cupressales; family Cupressaceae; genus Chamaecyparis; species Chamaecyparis obtusa. The sequence continues at coordinate 19,380 of BSBK01007368.1, forward strand.
ATACCCTTAAGTGGGAGAAGCAACCTTCCCTACATATTTCTATCAGGGATGTCCATAATCATCATACATTTACATTTAATTATGTTTTGATACACAAATATTTTAGGAATTCTGCTCCAAATCACTCCTATGAAAGTTCCCTCCTCCTTTGCCTTTGTTTCACTAAAACCCTAATTGTCACTTCATTTTGTGAGCATACAAAGAGCATAAAACTTAAGGAACTTTGGCCATCGATCTTCATGTACAATGGATGGTTTTGATGCCTCACAAAAGATTCAATGTTGTCATCGTTGTATCATATGGGTAGAAAGATGAAGTTATTGTTTTATGTAGAGGCATGTGAATTGAAGAGTGGTGTGAAACTCATGAACTAAAAAAGAGTGGTGTGAAACATGTGATAAATAAACATGGTGTAAGGCTGGCCTGGCTAAAATAACAACACCCAACAAGTTGTGATTGGCACGATAGACAACATTCACCTCATGACAACTGAATTTCTGGCATCTAACTTATATTTTTAAGCGAGCTTCTAAATTATCAGCAAAAAAACTATAAAATGAACTAAGACAATCGACATAAAATAGAAACTCAATAGGCAAAATGATGAGAATGAAATTATTTCTTGGCAGGGCATATCTTGAGGAAGGTAACCATGTGATCGATACCATTCTAAAAATAATTATACAAATTAAATAAATCAAATGCATGAGTACCTAGCTTTGATTTTTATCAAGATATCACTAGATAGATGTCAAATGTTGAAGAACCCTTAGGCAATTTTCACAAAGCTAAGAAAGTTGATTTACACTATCTTTGTTTTTAAGGTGAAAAAGTTATCTTACTTTGTAGGCACATTTATGAACTTCTACATAGAATTGAATAAGTATATGATATATGCACTTGATATAATTGGAATTTGGTGCCTAAAACTTATTCACCTCTATGTGTGTGAATTGAATTCGAGAACAAACAAACAAACAATGTTTAAAACACTTCACTTGGGAATTAGTATAATTATGAAGATCACATTCACCTTGACAAGACCCTTGGATTGATTAATTAAATGACAATGAACTAAGGCTCAAAACAATAATTAATTATTCAACATACTCCTAACATAATGTCACAAGAATATAAAAACAAATTCCTTTAAGCTTCCTTGACCAAACTACACCATTTCACATGTTAGATAAAAAAACATTCAGTCCCTAAAGACTCCATCTTAGCATATCATTTGAGATATTCACTCTTTGGGTGGCTCATAAAGATTAGCGAAAAGAAAATTAATTTAAAAATTTGGGATCCAACTTCATAGATATGTAGATGATTGAAATTAATTTACACTTATGAGCCTAAAACACAACAACAAATTTATAATTAAAAACACAAATAGCTATTAGAAGATTTTATTCCATCATGATACTCTATCTAGATAATGCCCTCTCATGTCTCTTACCATGGTGTTGAGCGTCATTTTTACATGAGACAATGGCTAGGAATTTACAAGAGCAAATTTCCCTCTTGGAAGAATGATATTAGTCACTCTCAAGGTTCCTTCTGGGTTGGGTCTCAACCGCTTGGATTGCTCAACAGAAGATAAATGTGAATCTGTTCACAAGGAGGCCTTTGCTGGTTCGTATTTCAAAAGGGCTACAAAACAAACTTTAAACACAACAATACTTTCTTTTTTTGGGATTTTTAGATTTTAAATGAAAACAATGTTAATCTAATTAATCTACCATAACTGATATGAAAGGAAGGTAAGAGACAAGGTAACGAGAATTTAAAAGAAATCTACTAAAAATAAACTAATGGACATAAACCAATATCACACTACTTTGTGAATTACAATACCAAGAAGATGAGAAAAAACTCACAAAATAGAGATCTAATGAAATCACAATCTCAGCCTAGCAGATGCAATCGTCAATGGAAATAAACATAGATGTATAATAAGCCAAAACTAATCAAATCACGAAGCCATTACAGATGTGCCCACACGTGAGACAAGTTTATCTTCAAAGCACCGAAAAGAAAGATCTTCTCAATAATTTTTCACAATGAAGCAATGCAGTAGAGGTAAACACTGAACTAAAACAATTACAGATAAAAATCACCACACAATCAACTGGTTCTTTGAAATAAATAAATGAACAATTCACACATTCATAGATTTCGCAAAGGCAGCAGAAGAATCACACCATGATTGAAACACCAATTGTATGTATTGTATTAATGATAAATCTAACCTTAATTACATTGAGTTCATACAATTTATAGAGTTTTGCTCTCAATTTTGCAGCTAGGGTTTTGGCTACATCTAAAACTCAAAATTAAATCTACACTAGAGATTACATGAAGGAAACTATCTCTAAAAATAAGTTAAACTACCCTAGCATGGAATTGAACCTCGTGCATTACAAAACTAGAGCAGATCATGCATAAAATAACTCAAAAATGAAACTAGAACTTATGCAAGCTCTCTATGAAACTTTGTAATCCTGCCCTTTATCCTCTGTTATGGCTTCTCCGTGTGGACTCAACTAGAAGACATCCCCAAATCATGTAGAGATGACCCTCTTGACGTGATCTTTGTGACTAAAAAATCAAGTTTGAGATTACTGAAGTCAAACAGTGGTCGTACCTAGAATCTCGGATCTTGACTATTGCCCTAAAAAATGAAGCTCCGAAATTGACTAAGTGTGAAGATGAAATTTCCCCAACTTTCAGACTTTCAGAGGCCGAAAATCCTCTAGGGCCGAAATGCCAAAAATTAAAGCCTTCAAAATGGGCTAAGTGTGGAAAATTCTTTTTTCACTATACAAAATTTTCCTAAGTCAAAATTGGATGCCTATTGACTTGGGAGGACTTCTGGGTGAGCCTTGCAGAGCCTATCCACAATGTCTTGCACCTCTTCAAAGTCAGTCATTTTGATCCCTTTAAGGAGTTCTAATTGTTTCTCTTGGAAGGTGATCAATCCAGTTGCAAGCCCTTGTATTTCCTCTTCACGAGATAACATTTTCTGAATTTCTTCTTTCTGATAGAACATCTACTAGAGGTTTTCTTTTGTACCAACTCCTCTGAAGATATCCAGATACTGATTTATGATGACATTTATTTGGTTATCATCTTCTTCATACAAGTCTAGGTCCAATCCTTCAAAGAACTTATGCATTTCCCCCATAAATAGTAAACTTTCATGTCTCATTTTATTCATCCTTTTCAAGACCTCAAAAATGGTCAAAGTGGCAGTGATATCTTGGATCCATTCCTCAAAATTGTCTATCTCTGACCCCTCATACACTTTGACCAAAACTTGGAAGCATTGCTTCCTTATTACCATGAGATCTCCCAATGCCTTTTGCCATTTTAGGGTCCTCTCCTCTAAACCATCCTCCTCACTCATAATCTCGACCAAAGATGTGATTCATTGAAGAATACTTCAGAAAGGCCTCAAAATATTCCTAAGAGATGCCTTGGAAAACTCCTCAAAATTATCCTTCCAGTCTGCACATTCTTGAACAAAAGAATGTGGGATGTCTGCTGGTATACTTACATTACCCCTTTTCTCAAAAATTTTCTATAATGAGGCCTCAGGGTTACTAGGGTCAATGGGACCCATTGTCTTAAGAATGAATTTCTTCATTGCTTCATTATGTTCCATCAACACCTTGATCTTCTCTTCATCCTTGTCCATGAAGCCTAAGACATGTTTTATCCCTAGTGTAGCTAGAGTTTTACTTCCCTCTCTAGTTGGCTCTCCTAGGTCAACTTCCTCCAACACATAGTCATCTGGGGTGACTTCAGCCATATTGATGCTCATTGTAGGGACAACCACCTGAGCCTTCCATCTACCCGCTTGGTCCCATGTTACATATGAAAGGGTCCTTGCTCAGGTACTAGATCCGGCTTGATGGAATGCTCACCCCAATGTCGCCATATCTATTTCATCATCAGTATACACCTTGGTTCTTGGCTTAATCTCCTTGGTGAACCAAGTGGGCTTCAAAAAAGTATTAAGGGGCTCAAAAGGGGCTACTAGAGTTGAGGTAATTGTTGGGCATTCTATCTCCATCTCCTCATGACTCTCCTCCTCTCCTCCTTTTGTTTCTTTCTCTTCCATCACATTTAGCTCTTCTTCCACATTTATGTGTTCTTCCTCATTTATGTGTTCTTCCTCTTCAGCCTATTTATCTGATCCATCTTGTCCTTCTGATAGAATCTCACTAACTACCTTTGTTTCCTTCTCTAGCTCTTGATGCCCTTGTGCAAGTGTTTCTGCATGGACCAGTGGTGGAATGGGAGCTTGGGAAGGAGGTTTTTTCATGGGAGGAGTAGGAGAAATAGGGGGAGTAGGTGAAGACATCAGCAGAGGAGGTGGAGGAGGCATGGGAACATGAACATGCAGAGGTTTTGGTGGCAATGGACTAGTTTGAACTAGAGGCAAAAGTGGAGTGGTAGGTGGTTTTGGATGCAGAGGCGAAGGTGGAGGTGGAACTGAGTGTGAAACCAAGGGAATTTGTACTGCTATATCTTCCTCAAAGGTGACACCTGCAGAAGAATCCCTTCCTAAATCTATAGTCTCCTTCTGAATTTTAGTCACAACCTCCTTGACTGTTTCCTGAGAGTCTTGCAAGACTTCCTCTCCCACTTTACCCAGAGGACTAGTGAACTGTGTAGGGTAGGAATCAAAAGACAAGGATTGTCTTGTAGTTGGAGCCTGTTGCTCAGATTCTTGGAAACCATGAAGTCCATTGAAGTCAAAGATGTCAAATTCATCATCTCCTAGAGCATCCAAATTTATAGGTTCCCCTTGGGTTCCTCCTTCAGCATCTTCTTGTGGATCATCTTCTAGTACCCACCTTCTCTTTAAGAATCTGGCAGATCGAGTTCTTCTGCTTAGGGGCAATTGATCCTCCTCATCTTCATCTTCTTCTAAGAGGGTACCCATATGTGTGGGCATGGAGTCTTTCTTCCTTTTGTACACATGCCCTTTTATCACCTCGGTCGGCCTAGGTCCAGTTACCTTGAATTTAGGTGCCTTCTTTGGTGCACTCGAAGGTTTGGGACCACTAGAAGAAGGAACATTTGGATGTTCTATGCTTCCTGTCATTCTAGTTTTGGGTTTCTTTGAGTGGTTAGCCAAGCCATATGCCATAGGGTGCTCATGTCTATACACTATTTCCGGCTTTTATGTCATAGCCTCTTTGAATTGTGGCATCAGTACCTTCTCCCCTTTCTTCTTCTTTTCCTTAGAGGGTTGAGTTAGTTGTTGCTTCATTGGCACTAGATCCATAGGAAAAGGACGTGCTATCCATGCCTTAGTCACCTTGATGACATGTCTTTCCTTGAAGTTGATATCATATTTTCATCCCTGTCAACCTCTACATTCAAAATGGCCCTAGTGTATACTTTATCCAAATTGTAAATAGGATCCAGGACATCCTCAAAGTCAGCTCCTTTCACCTTTGGGGGTATCTTCAGTAGTAGAGTAGTATGCGCCAGCTCCAAGCTCATCCAACAGTAGTCACAGATTCTGAATTCATAATCATCTAGATAGTTTATCCAATGGTCTTCAACGTGGGGCTCATGTACATAATGCCTTCCCATTATGTGACTATATGTACCAATTGGATCAAATCAGGTCCTTATGAGGTTGTAACTTTGCAGTGGGAATTCATCCCATTCAAATGCCAAGGACTTATAGATCTTCATGTCTGGTAGATAGTGGGGACCTATAGAAACTAGGAAGTCCCAAAAGTGCTTCTTTTTGTGTCAGATATGTTCATGGGCATTTAACAATTGTCGGGCCATCTCCAACAAGATTACCCTATTCGATGGATATCTTGGCAGCTTTTTAGGAGCTAAAGTGCTTCCTGCCACCCAGATGTATGTGAAGGTTTTGGATTGAATATAGAATACCCCCAGGGCCTTCACCTTTGTAGCAGCTTCTATTGACACCCTTTTGGCATAGTCTCCTTCTATAGAGCCTATGATAGCGAACATGAAAGCATCATTGACAATGCAAAATTTAGGACTGTCTTGTGTATAGTACTCCTTCCTGACCAATTATGGGTATACTGTGAATGGCCATGCATTCTGACTACTCATAGTACCAACTTTCACCAATCCTGGGTACATCACTCTTGCATCCTATAGGTACACAAAGTAGGATGTCATGTAGAAGTGTGGGTCATTCTTTATTGTGATTAGCTACTGATCCAAGTTATCACTGAGGATTGTAGCCCAATCAAATCTTGCATGCCTCTGCTTTATCTTTTCAATAAGCAGGATCATCCATGGTTCCAATTATATATACTTTGGCAATCCATACACCTGACTAATCATGGTGATGGCTACCTGGATGTCCTCTTTCATGTATCCTCTCCGCATGTCTATCTTTTCCAACTTACTTCTGGGTAGAGGTTGTATGAGGTACTCCTTGTTCACAATATCATGGGATAATGAGACATCCATATTGTAGAATTTCATACCCTTGTCGATGAAGAAGTTGTAGAATTTGTCTACCCCTTTTGGTAAATGGAAGACATCTTCAATATTGTCTAGCCTAAGATCCAGAAGTACTTCACTCATGTTGTTCTTATTTATTCTTTCATCCAGTATATAGTGACTACCTAGAGTTTTGATCAAATCCGATGACAGGATGGAGACAAGGTGTGTTGAACTGCATTTACTAGAGAACAGTACACTAATGAAGTGCAGTCCTCGGACCTCCCTGCTGGTTGTTCACATTTAATCGGGTAGTCATTCCAACTAACATTCCCAATGTCAGTATCCATGATCTCAGCATGCAAGTTTCCCACTTTGGAGGGTGCATGATATCCTTTGAATTGGTACCTCATTGTTGATGAGTTGACCTTCTCTTCCATTTCTGAAAAGAGCCAAGGGACACAAATCAAAGATTTATCAAATTACACAAATTATGCAAGAGAAAATGAGATAGAAATAGTTCCACTACTCAAGTTTATAGTGCCTACAAACCAATTTCGGCCTTTTGGACCTTCGAGGGTACATGACCTCTGGAAGGCCGAAATGCTGAAAGAAGCAAACCCCAGCCAAAGTTTTGGGGGTGTGAAAGCATTGGTTTTGGTGATTCGGGTGTGATAAACCTTCGGTGTGTGAAACCACTAAAATGTCGAAATGGGACTTAGCTGATTTTTCATGAAGAGATCTCTCTGCGACTTTGGGATTGTGAAAGTCTGAAAGTTTTAGGGTTGAATGTTGAAAATAAAGCTTTTGGGATTTCAAGCTCAAAATTGAGCTTGAAGATGGGTCCGACCACAAACCCAAGGCTAAGGGGTCCATGGGGACTGTTAGAATAACTGAGAGGGGGGTGAATGAGTTATCTAGTGTCCCAAAACAAAATGTATAATCCAAAACAAATTCTTCAACTTCTGCTACTCGGTAAACATAAAATACTTTCATTGTCTATGCTTCTACCAATTATTAGACTAAAACTTATAGTAGTTACCGATCAAATCTAATATGCAATATGCAAAGTATGGTAACAAACAAATATCACAATCAACACATAACACAAGAGATTTAACATGGAAACCCTGTGAAGGGAAAAACCACCTAGGACCGGAAACCCAAAAATGTTCACTCTTCTGAAGTGAGGTCAATGAAGACCCAACCTTGTTAAATGTTACAAACACACTGTTAGGTGTGACCTTGTTAGAGGATTTTAAACCAGAAGTTATCGTCCAACTAGCAGTCACTCTGGGGTTGATAGGATAACAATGTTCACTTTATGAATGAAACATAAAAAGACTTTCTTAGTCCACTCAGTTAAGAGATTTGACTATGTAAAATGGTTAAATATGTAACAGTAGATGATCTACCTTGATACAACTTCAATTTCATTTTATAGATCAATATTCAGCTCATACAAATCTTTCTGATTAATATATCACTTCAGATTCAACACTATATCAACTTACTGTCCGTCGGTAATTACTCTCTATAGCTCGGTAATTGCTCTACAATTCGGTTCTCACTAACCAGTATGACTAGAATGCATGAAAACTTGTTCATGCAATAATTCTATAGTAACTTTTTCCTCCAGCATAGTTTCAACAATGAAACCAATGTCTCTTATATAGACGAGTAAATCATTTTCTTTTTATCCATCAGATTTTGCCGCTTAATCTCATTCATTGATTTTGCCACTTTAACCTTCTTCTACTGATGTGTTAGTAACACATTTCAATCTACTCCATTAGATCTTCCTTGAATTATGTTAGCTATCAATCTTCATATTAAACCTTATCTGTTACCTAGATTTCATACACTTTCCATCTCATCAATTTATCAACTAAAATAATCATTTAATTCCTTTTTGTTCTACTTGGTTAACAAAGAAATGCGTTGGTGAACACAAGCTTGGTTAACACTGCGCTTGGTATACACTACACTTCGTCGGTGTATACTAGAATGCTTCATTTACTGACAACACTACTTTGTGTCTTTCAACTCTATTCTTCATCATAGATGAATGCAACATAATAAAGTCAATATCATCAAGTCATAGACTCATCAACAAGTTACTCAGTGTATTCCTTATCCTCATCTGACATATACATCTTCCTCATGTAGATACTTCTATTCTTCATCTCTTTCACCTTTCTTCAGATGTTTCGGTATAGTAACTTACAAGATAAGTATTGTCTTGAGCTAGTTGACATCAATGACAACATAATATTGATTTAATCATCTTACATATCTAATCAGATACTCCTTAGTGATCTTTAATCATAGATTCTTCATTCAGGTTCTAAATTAGTTGTAGTTCATCAATCTCTCCCTTTGGCATTGATGGCAACTCAAGTAATATGAAGTGTACCATACACATAACAAACATGTATTCTACAACTCTGTGAACAAATGTTGTGCAAGCTCTCCCTAGCTTAATATGTTTAATCACTATGTTACTAAACAACATTATAAAATATAGCTTTGTCATTCTATAGATATGATCTTTTCAGCTCTTAGGTTCCTACTTCTATTCTCTGTAACTAATATTCAATGTTTTGTTTCTTTCAGATTAGCTCTCCCTTAGATATTTCTCATCAGTGCATGTTTAACTTTTCTTTCATATTATTTATCTCTCCCTTTGACAACAATGCCAAAGAAACAAATAAATAATCAGCTCTGTAGTAGCTAAGTAACTCTCTGTTGTCCAATATAGTCTCTGTATCTCTGTATATTGAAATCCCAATCTATTTCAATTCTTCAAACTTAATCACAACCTTGAACATTATTCAAAGTGAGAACTATGTTGCATTAACATGTGTGATCTTCTTATAAGATTAAGCTGATGCAACATCCAGATCACATTAGTGATCGATAGATAGGGGACAAACCCCAAGCCTAGTCCTCAAGTATTCAAATGTATCCTTCAATAGAGGCTTTGTAAAGATATCTGCAAGTTGTTCTTTAGATGTAACAAATTCTAACTTCACTTGCTTCTCTTGCACTTTTTCTCTTAAGTAGTGATACTTAATTGATATATGCTTTGTCTTAGAGTGCATCACTAGATCCTTTGAAATATTAATAGCACTGGTGTTGTCACAGTATATAATCACCGGGTCAGTGATTACCTCATTCATTCCTTCCAACACTTGCTTAATAAATGCAATGTTTGAGAAATTAGTAGCAACAACAACATACTCTGCTTTAGTTATAGACTGAGAAATACAAGCCTTCTTTTTACTTGTTCAGGTTACAAGTCTTTCACCAAAGAAGAATGCTCCTCCGGTGGTTCTTTTTCTATCATCCACATTTCCAGCCCAATCAACATCGATATAGACCTTCAGTTCAAACTTACCTTTCTTAGGATACCATAATCCATAATCCTCTATCTTTTTTAGGTATCTTAAGATTCTTTTAGTAGCAATCATGTGTGATTCTCTAGGGTTAGCAGAAAATCTAGCAACAATTCCCACAACATGTACTATATCTGGTCTACTGTGAACTACATACATTAGCTTACTAATCATGGATCGGTAAAGTGTCTAGTTTACCTCTGTAGTTTCATCTTCCTTTGTCAATTTACATCTAGTAGCCATCAGTGTTCCCACAAGTTTAGCATCTTCCATGCCAAATGTCTTCAAGACTTCCTTTATGTATTTAGATTGTGAGATGAATATCCCATCACTCTGATGAATCACTTATAGTCCTAGAAAGAATTTAATCTCTCCGAACATAGACATCTCAAAATATTTTCTCATCTCATCAGTAAAAGATTTACATGCATGATCTTGACCTCCAAAGATAATATCATCAACAAATATCTCAGCAATAATAAGTGTCATCAGTATCACCTTTCATGTACAAATTGTTGTTCTCACTAGTTCTAACAAATTCAATACTTAACAAGTAATTATGCAGCCTTTCATACCAGGCTCTTGGTGCTTGCTTCAAACCATATAAAGCTTTATGTAATCTACATACCGTGTCTTTTTTGTCTAGATCAATGAATCCTTCAGGTTGTTCTATGTAGACCTCTTCTTCAAGTATACCATTCAGAAATGTTGACTTCACATCCATTTGATAAACTTTAAATTTATTGTGTGAAGAATATGCAAGTAGCATTCTAACTCCTTCCAATCTAGCAATAGGTGCAAATGTCTCACCATAATCAATTCCTTCTCCTGTGCATATCCCTTGCATACCAGTCTAGCTTTATTTCTTGTCACCTCACCATTTTCATTCAGTTTGTTCTTGAATATCCACTTAGTACCGATAACATTCTTATCTTTAGGTCGGGGTACTAAGGACCAGGTTTTTTTCTTCTCTATTTGTTCTATTTCCTCTTTCATTGCATTAACCCATTCTTCATTCTCTAATGCAACTTGCAAATTTTTTGGTTCAAATTCACAAACTAGACATGTACCTTGTCTTGCTTTGCTTCTTGTCTGCATGCCAGCTTGTCTGTCTCTAATAATTTGTGTCTTAGGATGATGTCTCTTGACAAAACTAGCTAGTACTCAGTTTCTTCTTTCTTGTTCATCCTGTTCAGGTTCATGTGCTTGCTTGGTAGCTCCCTCTTATTCGTCAGTTTCCCTTTCCTGTTCCTCGGGGTTATTTTCATGCTAACCAGTTATCATAGGTTGTGACTTCAGTAGATAATCAGGATGTTCAATGTAAGTGAATCTACCATAGTCTTCTGGTTCCTTTCTACTTACCTTTGTGTTCTTGTCATCAAACTCATCAACACAGACATTAGTACTTTCAATTATCTTATTTGTAACCTTATTCAGACATTTATATGCTTTAATCTTAGTAGAATATCCTAAGAATATTCCTTCATCACCTTTAGAATCAAATTTCCCATTTCTCTCATCTTTCAGAATAAAACATTTGCTTCCAAAAATCCTGAAATAACTTACAATAGGTTTGTGTCCAAACCATAGCTCATAGGGTGTCCGGTTGGTGTCCTTCTTCATTTGTACTTGATTAAGAACATATACATCTGTACTAAAAACTTCCCTCCAGTATGTCTGAGAAATATTCTTTTGCAGCATTAGTGTTCTTGCACAGTCAATTATTGACCTATTCCTTCTTTCAGCAATCCCATTTTGCTGAGGTGTTCTCGGTGCAAAGACTTGTCTTTTGATACCATGCTCATTACAGAAATTAGTAAATTCATCAGAGATAAATTCACCTCCTCTATCAGATCTTAAGCATTTTAATTCTTTTCCAGACTCTTTTTCTACCTTTTCCTTATACCACTTAAACATCTTAAATGCTTTAGATTTTTCTTTTAAGAACATAACTATCATCAATCTAGTATAGTCATCAACAAAAAGAATAAAGTATCTATCACCATAATAACTCTGAGTTCTCATAGGACCACATAGGTCGGTATGAACCAACTCAAGTATCTTCTTTGTTGAATAGTCTTTAATTTTAAAACTAGACTTAGTCATCTTACCTTTTTGACATTCATGACACATAGCATGATCAGGTTTTGACAAGTTAGGTAACCCTCTAACTCTTTTCTTCTTACTAATCTTGATCATGTTATCAAAGTTCACATGGCATAACCTTTTATGCCACAACCATGCATCTTCATCCTTCATTAATAAAAAAGAAGACTGATCAATATCAAGATAAAATAGATTACCTCTGGATTGTGTACCAGTTCCGACAAGTCTTCCTCCATCATCATAGATTTTTACCTTTTTGCTCTCAAAAGCAAGTCAGTGGTCTGAATTATTTAGATATGCCACACTTAACAAATTATAGTTTAGTCCATCTACCTAGTATGCATTTTCACATTTTATTCTATCATTAATCATCAGTGAACCTTTACCTCTTACCATATAGGGTGCATCATTTCCCATCCTAACAGATCCTCCATTGTATTCATCAAGTAGGTCAAATTTCTCTACATCACCAGTCATATGATATGTACAACCACTATTTATGACCCATGTATCATTTCTTCTTACTTTAGAGATCAGTGTTGTTTCTTCATGTTTCTCTTCTTCCTCTGAGTCATCTTTCATAGAAAAAAATACTACTTCTACTTCATCATCAGTATCAGATTCAGATTTAATATCTTCGGCTATGTAACATACCTTTTTCCCTTTGTCATAGCTATCTCGGTTATCTCGGTTGTTATGTTAGTAGCCTCTATTGACTCTTCTCCCATAGCTTCCTTCAGATCGGTCTTTGGATCTATCATCATCTTTCTAATTCAGACATCTAGAAGTGATGTGGCCAACTTCTTTACAATTAAAGCATGCCAAAGGTAGCTTACCTCTATACCTTCCTTTACCTTTGGGTAACCTTCTGGCCATAAGAGCTTCAAGCTCATAAAGTTCATCATCGATATTACTATCACTATCATTATTCCTATTATTCATGCTACTAGACTTAGCAATCTTCAAAGAAGACATGAAAGCAGATTCAACAGAAGGTACAACACTATTGTCAAAGTTATTAAATTCAAAGGTTGTAAGCTTACTGATCAGCGTGTCAAGAGTAAGGCTGGATGTATCTCTTGTTCCATGAATTAAAGAGATCCTGATTGCATAAACTAGCAATAAAGTTATGAGAATCTTGCTTATCACTGTTTCATCATCAATAATTCCATCCGATGCTCTAATAGCATGTACTACCTCTTTTAGTCTATTTGAGTATTGCACAATGTTATCACCTTGTTTCATCTTCATATCATCAAATCAACCTCTTAGACTTTCTGGTTTGGCTCTTTTAACATTCAAATCTCCACTATATATTAGAGTCAGTTTATCCCACATGGCTTTGGCAGTAGTGCATTCCTTAATGTCTTCAAATTCAGCATCGGTGTAGGCAGTAGCAAGTTCCATCATAGTAATATTGTGTTCATGCCTATCTTTTAGTTGATCAAGTGTTAAGGGACCAGGTGTTGGTTCAATGTAGCCATTCTCCATCAGTTCTAGTGCAAAATTCCCAATTCCAGATATGTGTAACTTCATCTGGCTTTGACATACTATGAAGTTCTCTATTCAACTTTGGAACTTCCCTCTTATACATTTTGATATCTTTGTGCTAGAGTCCTTAAAACTCTGTCCTAAGCAACCACAGCTCTGATACCAATTGTTAGAATAACTAAGAGGGGGGTGAATCAGTTATCTAGTATCCCAAAATAAAATGTATAATCCAAAACAAATTCTTCAACTTCTGCTACTCGGTAAACATAAAATACTTTCACTGTCTATGCTTCTACTAATTATCAGACTAAAACTTATAGTAGTTACCAATCAAATCTAATATACAATATGAAAAGTATGATAACAAACAAATATCACAATCAACACATAACACAAGAGATTTAACGTGGAAACCCTGTGAAGGCAAAAGCCACCTGAGACCGACAACCCAAAAATGTTCACTCTTCTAAAGTGAGGTCGATGAAGACCCAACCCTATAAAATGTTACAAACACATTGTTAGGTGTGACCTTGTTTCCAACTAGTAGTCACTCTAGGGTTGATAGGATAACAATGTTCACTCTATGAATGAAACATAAAAAGACTTTCTTAGTCCACTCGGTTAAGAGATTTGACTGTGTACAATGGTTAAATGTGTAATAGTAGATGATCTTCCTTGATACAACTTCAATTATAGTTTACAGATCAATATTCAGCTCATACAAATCTTTCTGATCAATATATCACTTCAGATTCAACACTACATCAACTTATTGTCCGTTGGTAATTACTCTTTGTAGCTCAGTAATTGTTCTGCAGTTTGGTTCTCACTAACCAGTATGATTAGAATGCATGAAAACTTGTTCAGGCAATAATTCTGTAGTATCTTCTTCCTCCAGCATAGTTTCAACAATGAAACCAATGTCTCTTATATAGACGAGTAAATCATTTTCTTTTTATCCATCAGATTTTGCCGCTTAATCTCATTCATTGATTTTGTCACTTTAACCTTCTTCGGCTAATGTGTTAGTAACACATTTCAATATTCTCCATTAGATCTTCCTTGAATTATGTTAGCCATCGATCTTCATATCAAACCTTATCTATTACCTAGATTTCATATACTTTCCAGCTCATCAATTTATCGGCTAAACTAATCATTTAATTCCTTTCTGTTCTGCTCAGTTAACAAAGAAATGTGTCAGTGAACACAAGCTTAGTTAACACTACACTTGGTATACACTACACTCTGTTGGTGTACACTAGAATGCTTCATTTACCGACAACACTTCTTTTTGTCTTTCAGCTCTATTCTTCATTATAGATGAATGCAACATAATAAAGTCAATATCATCAAGTCATAGACTTGTCAAAAAGTTACTCAGAGTATTCCTTATCCTCATTTGACATATACATCTTCCTCATGTAGATACTTCTATTCTTCATCTCTTTCACCTTTCTTTAGATGTTTCAGTATAGTAACTTACAAGATAAGTACAGTCAAGCTAGTTGACATCAATGACAACATAATACTAATTTAATCATCTTACATATCTAATCAGCAACTCCTTAATGATCTTTAATCATAGATTCTTCATTTAGGTTCTAAATCAGTTGTAGTTCATCAGGGGACAACCCTATGACCCTGAAGTAGGAGAAGACTGACCGACCAAACAAACCCTAACAAAAATGCCACCTAAGAAATCAAAAAAGTGGGAAACAAAACTATTAAACAATGAGAAAGATAGAGGGAGGATGAAGATACCAACCTCAAACAATTTGTGGATAAGAAAAACCAAGAAGTAGACAAGAAGAGTCGGGAAAGTGAAAATTGGGAAGAAAACACAACAAAAAAGCTCCAGAAAAATGATGATCGCGCAGAGAACAAGTGAGGGAAGAAAGAGGCTCACCACCTTATATAGGCAACTAGTGGGGGTGACATCAACCACCTCCACTGATCGGCCTTTTGGGAATCCTAAACCTCTAAAATTCTAAAGCGTCAAAAGGCTAACTCTCTTAGGAGAATCAGACCTTTCGATGCCTGGACCTTCAAAAGTCCAAACCCTTGGAGTTGGAAATGCTCAAGGCTAATCAGATTTTCAGACCTTTCGCACTTTCGGACCTCTGAAAGTGAGAAAGTGTGACACATGAGCAAGACTAAAAGAAACAACTAAAACTAAAGACAAACAACTAAACAAACAAGTAGACAAACAATCGAGAATAAACCACAAAGAGGGGGGGCCCTAAAGCCAAGTGGCTTAAAAGGGGAGTGTGGTTGTGAAACCACAACAAATAGCCCCAACAAAAGAAAGTGAAACAACCCAAGCATCCCAAAGCCATTCCATCCTGAAACAATCCCACCCTGTGGTGAGCTAGACACAAGACCTTCAGCCAACATGATTATCCTATCATCATCAAGATCAAGAAAATCATTACATCTACATCCAGTGTTTGCTTATGTGTGTTCAAATTTTCCAGGAATCCCTCACCATAAGCCTCTCCTGGTTCTCAACCAATTGTCATTAGATCACTGCCCACTAATCCGAATTCGGCCAAGAGTCAATTTAACCTTGCTCTACTACCAGGTAGGTATTTATAGCCCTAGTAGAGGTTGCTAAAATCACCCTTCCCCTCCTTGAGACAAGCTTTGTTCAAAGTTTTAAACTTCCTTGGAGGGCTCTTAGACTCAACATGTGTCAGATTGAAACTGAGTACTTGCACCATTATGTTCTGGATAATTGTTTCTTCATTGTTCAACTCTTAGTAGTTCAGGGTGAATTGAGGCAGTGATTAGGCTAACTCATTTGTGCATTTGTTTATGGTCTTATCAAAAATTATTTCCTTTTTCTTCTTTTTTTTGAAACTAGGGCAGTGCTTAGACTGTGCTACCCTAATGTGTGAGCTTTCTTCTTTGTTGACCTTGTCTTTACACGTTCCTCCTTTTTTTCTTTCTTGCTCTTTTGTTTTAGTCTGTGTTCTAGTTGGGAGAGGGTTCTGAGCTCTAACCATCTCCGCGACCATGGGCATTACCTAATTCTGACCGTAACCTTATCCGAGAGGCTCCTAGTTTGGGATCCCTTTTAAATATGTGTTAGCATTGAAGATGGTTCATTCTGATGAATCCTTTCAAGAAGTTTGAGAGGAAAACACCTCACTTCTGACCTTTGTATCTAGCTCACTGCAAGACAAAACTAAATCAAATGGTTTGACAAAGGAAGACCCTTATCTCTTGCCCAGACTACCTACTATAGATCATTAAGATCAAGGAACACCTACCCCACAAGAAGACGCAAACCAAAAGACCCTAGGGAAAGACACAAAAGACAAGACTCAAAAGAAGAGACTCGAAAGAAAAGACATAGAGGACAAGACTCTAAACAAAGAGAATATACAAGGAAGAATCAAAGGCCCATTAAGACCCAAAGTAGTTCTTGAGAAATTGGTCGTTGACGGGAAATGGGACCAATTCTAAATCAAGAGAACTAATTTCGAAAGTATTCTCTCCTAGAATTTCCACAATCTAGAAAGGGCCTATCCACAGACGTTGGAATTTAGTGTGATTTCCTAGTTTTTCTTTTTCTTTATCCCACATCAAAACTAGATCAAAAATCCTAAAGGCCTTTATTGTTTCTCTTTTGTCAACCCAACATTTGATGATAGCTTAATGTTTGGCCACATGTTCCAAAGGCATGGTTCTCATTTCTTCCAGATCTAACAAGTTCATGAGGTGAATGTGCACCTAATCCTCACCTTCGACGTATTGATCTATGAATCTCAGAATATGTATTTTCAAGTTCATTAGAAAAATGGGTTGCACTCCGTAAACCAACTATTAAGGGGAAGTTCCCAAGGCATTTTTTTATTCTCATGCAATCAGTCCACAAGGCATACTTCAACTGAGTGTGCCAATCCTGGGGGTTATCATCCAAAAGGCATTTGATTATCATTGTTAAGTTTTTATTCATGGAATCGGCAACCCCATTCCCTTGCGGATAGTAGTTGGATGAAAATTTGAGAATTACCTGATTTTCGAAGGCCCATTGAATGAGGGATGCAAACGAAAAATAAGGAGCATTGTCACATACCAAAAAGAAAGGCATGCCAAACCACATGATAATGAACTCTAAAAACCTAGTTACCACCTCATTGGTGCAATTTCTCATAACTTATGCCTCTTTCCATCATGTGCAGTAGTTAGTTGTGGTCAATATATATGTACCTATGTCCTACAAAAGAAGGAGGGTTAATTTCCCTTACAAAATCTATCCCCCATTGGGTGAATGGACATACCTCATAAACTAGTTGTAAAGGCATCGTCAAATGTTTCTCACGCACAACAATGGTTTGACAATCATGACATGATTGGACGTGCTCATGAGTGTCTTTGAATAGGGTTGGCCAATAATAGCCAGATCTCAATATTTGGTGGGTCATGGTTTCAGCTGACCCATGTCCTGTGCCATACTTGTCATGAAACTCTGTAATAACTTGCTCAACTTCTGTCTGATCTAAACAACGCAAGTAGAGACTATCGTAATTGCGCTTGTAGAGCTTTCCATTTTTTAGCATATAGGAGCCACTCTTATTTCTCAAGGCTCTCCTCTGAGAACCATTCAATCCTTTCGGGAAATGGTTTTGAAGCAAATAGTAGACTATATCTTCATATTAGACATCAGTGACCACTCCTTCATTGGTGTATACTTGGCACACTAAATCTTGGTCTATTTCTGCCATCATCTTGGTGAGGCCTTGACCTCTCACTAACTTCATTGGCTGGATCTTGATGTCAAACTCTTATAGTATAACCATCCACTTCCCCTTTCTCTCTCCCAACCCATTTTGCATTAGTAAGGATTTGACAGTCGGATCAGGAATAATAGCGATGACTTTACTTTAGAGGATATAATGCCTGAACTTCTTGACAGATTTGACCAAAGCGAAGGATTATTTGTCGAGATTGGGGTATTTGAGTTTAGTATTTTTCAAGGGACAACTCATGAAAGTTATCAATCTCTCATCCTCCCCTTCCTTCTTTTGGGTGAGGATGCCTGCACACGAATGTTCTGACACAAAAGAGTAGACTTTGAATGACAGGAGGTAATTGGCACTAACTAGAATTGGAGCGGTAGCAATGGATGTCTTAATCTTTTCAAAGGCTTCTTTAGCCAGAGCATTCCACTCAATCTTGGCATCATTTTTTAACATGTCATTCAATGGATGTACTATCTTTGTGAACCCACTGATGAAATTTTTGACAAAGTTTATCTTATCAAAGAAAGACTTAAGATCCTTCCGACTATTCGGGGGGACCAATTTGAGAATTACCTCGACTCTTTTGGGGTTGATTGAAATGCCTATTTTAGATATGATGTGTCCGAGGATTTTTCCTTGGGTCACTCCAAAGACACACTTCTTATGATTTAGCGAGATTCTATAACGTCGACATCTTTTCAACACCTTGCACAGATCTTCAATGTGGTTCACGCGGTTCCTAGAGAATACTGTGAGATCATCCATATAAAAAATAATACACTTGTTGACCAGGCCTTTAAACACCTCATCCATAGATCACTAAAAAGTGGCTCCCGCGTTAATCAAACCAAATGGCATATGGTGGTAAGAAAATGTCCCCCACTTCATTGTGAAAGCTGTCTTTAGGCGGTCTTCTTCTTTTACCATGACCTCGTTGTACCTAGAGTAACCATCAAGGAAAGAAATCATCTAAGAGATGTTTACCACTTGCAACACTTCATTAAGGGATGGTAACAGGTAGTTGTCCTTTTGAGAAGATCTATTTAGATTCTGAAAGTCTACACAGAGCCACACTTCTCTACTTTTATTTCTTACCAAGATGAGGTTTTCTACCCAAGTCGAATGTCGAATAGGAAAGATAATCTTGGCCTCGAGAAACTTTTTTACTTCCTTCTGGATTATAGGATCAATCATCGAATTCACCGACCTTTGTCTTTGGTGGAAAGGTTTCATATCTGGGTTTAATGGGATATTGTGTATAATGACAATGAGATCATAAGTTTTAAAGTCTTCATAGCTCCACACTATGACATCTTTGTACTCTGTGAGTAACTCTACCATCTGCCTCTTTTATTCATTTGTTCCGACCTTTCCAATATGAACCTCCCTAGGTTCAAGCTGTGTGCCCAGATTATAGAGCTCATAGTCATCGCCTCTTACTACTAGTGTCTTCCCTTTTTGTGAGCGTGTTTGTCCTTGTAAAAAATTCTTTCCAGGACCACCATTCATTTTAGGATGGAGTTATTCTTCAAGTTTAAGATCCCTAGATCATCTGATTCTTCCATTTCATCTTCTTCTTCGTCAATGTTTTGTCTTTTAAACACTCCGACACTCATGATGAACTCTAGTATCTGTTGGTCATCTTGGAATACCTAGAAGTTTTTGATATTATCTGGATTGGCTGGCATTGGTATATAGATTTTCCTTCCTATCAAAAATACAAATATCCTCTAACTTTCTTGTCCAAACAGAAGGAAAACTAATACCACAGTTGAGTTAGTTACTCACGACTAAACTCTTTGCAATTCAAGGAGCAACTACCTTAAATAAAAATCAATCTTGACATTCCATTTATTTGCAAAGAATGAATTTTATACATACTTTTAACCTTAAAGTAAGAAAGGCTATTCAAAATTTCATATAAAATGACTTTATAAATATTTAGTATTCCAAGACAGATTCGCATTCATCAAAGCCAACTGACTAAGATTAACAAAAAAACATTCCCAAAATGGCGGATTCAACAGATACTAAAATTAAGAGAAAAGATGGAAAGCAACCATAAAACACATGTACAGATTATAGTAGCAAGCATTCGATTTAAACTATAACCAAGGTAAACATGCACCAATCAGACCAACTTATCCAAAAGAAATACTATCATCTGTTATAAACCAAATGATATTATACTTATATGTCTCAGTTCACCATACCATAATAAAAGAAAATATTTACTGAAAATAACTATAAAATAATCAAGTTTTCTGAAATCAGAGAACCGACCCCTAAAAGGTCATCCAAAATTTAATATATAGCCACGCAGGGCATAATCGGTTTGATAACTAATTGTCCTTTAAAATAGGAAATAAAACTAAAACCTAAAATAATTGGAACTGTCTTTCGAAAAGATTTAGTTGATCAATTGGTCCTTCTCAGCATCTCTATTCATGGTAGCATTGGCTACTTTATGCATAGAGCTCCATTCCTCAAAGGCCGTCGTGAATTTCTCGAGCATCACCTGATTTGGTAAAGAAACTAAATTGAGCCTTTGCTCCCATATGTATTTATAGTTCTGTAACTATTCCAACTTAGTTTCAAGCATCTTTATTTGTTTATCACCAAGGATTATTAGTGATTGCACTCGGGCTATGACTAAGCAATCTTGAGCTGCCATTTCTTTGGCATTCTTCAGGCCTTGTGCTCACTCCGCAAAGGATTCATGCATTCTTGCTACATTAACTCCAATATTAGTTTCATTCTTGGCTAGCTTGTAAAGGCAATCAATATTATTGATGAGGACCTCTTCAAAAAATGCCAATGCTTTCAATATCTGACTGGATTCTTCAATACCCTGATCATAAAGTGTACACTGCCATTTTTCATTAACTTTAGCAATAAATAGTAAATTGGCATCCACATCAGGTATCATTTTCTCAGTTAAAAATTTATCTATGCCATAGACATAGGCTTCATCTAGGTTAGCTATATAAATTTCCAGGCCATCTCTTTTCCCTTCCATGAGTTTAACATCAACTTCAAGAACAGATACCAAAGAGGAAGACCTCTTGGTTATGGCTTCATAGGTCTGTGCAAACTAGGCAACCTTTCTACCAACCTCTTCCACCCAGCTGAAAAATGCTTTAGATAAAGAAATGTCTTTGTGAACCTGATCCACAAACTTTTGATTATCTGGCTATTTGACATCTAAATTTAGAGGAAGCATGGCCAAGGGTTGAGGGACAGGATTTTGGAGCTATTGTATGTATTTAGCCATTTCACACAAGGCATGTTTTAATTTAGCCTTGTCCTCTGCATCCTTTAGCACCCAATGATTAATTTTCTTATTTGTAAAGTTGAAGATTTTTAAATCAGCTGCTCTAGAAGCTACCCCTAGATCTAACTTCTCCATATTTAAATCTTGTTTCATGACCTCAACACTAGTTTTATCAGAATTAGGTTTGAAAATTTCCACAACCTAGTGACTTGTATTAGGATCTACATCAAGCATGGACTCTACCTTTGGTTTCTTTGTCCATGGAGTCTTTCCAAGATACTTACTAACTAAGTCTCCAATAGGGATTGAAGTAGGAACAATATTCCTCTCTTTGCTCATGGATAGGTCTAGCCAGTTTGGAGTTTTCAGCCTTGCATTATGTAAAGACATGTCAGTGCTTAGGTTACTCAAAGGTGTTAAGTCTCGTTGACTTGAATCTCCACCGAGATCTTTTGACTTAGAATCCATAGCGAGAGCTTTGTTTCTCTTTAATCTCTTAAATTGTTTTATGCTTAGTTCCTCTATATCTGAATCTAGAATGATGAAAAAGGTTGAATCTACCTTCTCATTTCTTTTCCTCCTAGGCCTTGTTAACTTTGTTGAACTGTTAGAAACCGGTTCAGAGTCTTCAATTTTAGTGGCCTCCCTAGAACCTGTATCACCTACAGGCAGCAATGGTTCAATTCTATTAGTATGGTCTAATAATAGTTCAGTTTTGGAAACTCTTGAACTTCTTCTGGTTTTCACCATAGGGGCTCATTGATTCTTCTTCCCTTGAGATTTAAGCCACTCTTATGTCCTTTTCAAGACTTCTTCAGTTAAGGATCTCACATCCTCCTCTTCTCTTTTCTTCCAATCAACTTCTCTAATCTCTACTTCTATTTCTGACCCCATGCATCCAGATTCCAACACATCTTCTTCATCAACTTTTATATTCTTAATGTTAAAAGGAAACTTTAGGGTAACAATTTGCCTTAAAGAAAATCTAGAGCGTGGTCTCTTCATGACTTCAACTTCATCTGTGTAATCATCCCAAAAGTCCTCCAGCTCTAACTAATGTAGGAACATGGCATCAACTCTAAAATGGTTTTCCACGAACTACTTGCTATGATAGTAGTTCCTAGACTAATATGGTTGAAGATTCATCTCTTTAAGTTCATTAATAAAGAAATAAAAATCATGCATTAACTTGAAATGATAATGCCTTAATTCTAAAGGAAAGAAAGCACCAATTCCTCTTTTTACTCTGTACTTCTTCTCCACCATAAGGAATTGTCTGTCCACCTCCAATAGAATGCATTTATCTAAGCAATACCTTGATAATTTTAGAGGTTCATCATTGAAACCCCCAACCCTTAGGTAACTAAAAGTGAGAAATTGTATGTAGAAGCTACCACATATCTTAATAAATTCCATGGCTTCCTCAGACATCCTACAATTGATCTTTCCTCTTAACTCAAAAACAAGCTTAGACATAAAGGTATCATGTATCCTTTTGAAACCTATGGTATTCCTTCTTTTCTGCAATAGGGGATAATATTCATAAATAGTCATGTTATTCCTCCATTCTTTATGTGGTAATTCATCCCAATTTCTGCAGATAGCCAGGATGTAGAAAAGGTACGAACACATGAAAAAGTTTGAAACCAAGGTGTAATACCCCAAAAATGGGCTATATGTTCATTAATCTTTTATATCGACACATCAAAAGAAATTGACATGAAATTTCTAACCTAAGGCACATCTGCCCATCATCGAATCCTAATTGATTATCTCAAATTCTACATTGGGGAATATTCCTAGTAATATTCCTATTTATCATAATTATCTTTAATTTAATGATTATTTGGTGATAAATCATATTTATCCTAAAGTTTGATTAATTGAATATTCTCAATATTTAATTAATTAGATTTAATTCAGCCACTTAATTATTTAATTGAATTTAATTCCATTATTCCTAATTATTATTATTTAAATTTGACAATAAATCAAAATTCCTATCATTAATTGATTAAATTCTTATTTAATTAATTAAAGAAAGTTGTCAATTTTTAATAATATTATTTTTGAATAAAAGTTTAAAAAATAATTGATTAACCCATAAATCAATTATTTTATTTTTCAAAATCAGTTAAATTGGAAATAAATCACTTTATTATTAAATCAATTCATAAATAAATCATGCACATTCAAGAAAAGCAGACAACTATCAATTATCGATTAAATCTAAACTCTATTTTGAGTTAAAATCTACTTTTGCATCTTTTTGTGAGTTAATTATCCTTTATTTAAAAATAACTCAAAAATCAACCTAAGTTATTTGAGTGATTTATGGCTTTCTTTCATGCACCTCCAAAGCCCTGGATTTCTATAAAATCGAGGCCTCAGCTCTTCACAAATCATCTCATAATTTTGTGAGCTTACTCTGCCAAAATCATCTATGAATTGCACAACTATTTTGAAGAATTGGAATTTGGAGAATCAAAAGCTTATTGCGAATCAAGGCTATTGTGAGATCAATTTGGTTTTTACATTCATTTAGATTCATTTTCATATCATTGTTAGATCAATTCATTGCATATCAATTTCATCTTAGATTCTAGATTCATATCAATTTTTTTTCAATATTATTGCATCTAAAATCCAAAAGAATAGATTACTTTGCATTCATTCCATATCTATATTTTGCATTTAAATCCTTCATTTAGGTGTCATCAAGGTGACTGATCTCGGTCCAATCTAAGAATACATACTCACATCTACTAGAAGGCAGTAAATCACCTGGTTAGTTTAGTTTTTCATTTATTGCATGATTTCAATTTTAAGCTAACCTCTAATGTTTTACTGAAGTGTTGTGTCTACAGAACAGGTACAAAATTCACACACACATTTCTGGTGCTATAACCGCTACCAGGGGTCCAACTCTTGAGCAACTCATCAATTCTAGTCTTTACGAGGATGATGGTCCTGGCAACTTTTGATTAAAAACTAGTTACATTCCTCCTCCATCAACTCATGGAGGTACCCAACAAACCCCACATCAATCTATTTTAGGGAGTCCACAAACTCCTACCATTCCTACCATGTCTCAAGCAGGGACAAACTTTGGCTCTCAAGGAGCTCAATCTCAACATGGTGTAGATCAGGAACCCACACCTGAAGAAATTGCTCAATATCAAAATGATGATAACTTCAAATGAATGATGAAGCATTTCTTGAAAGAAGATAGAGAAGCATACTTTTTACAATTGGCTCATCAAGGAGCTAAACTTCCTCCCAACTTTAATATGGAAAATATCATTACACATGAGGAAGAAAATCCACTCACAACTATTATGAAACAGATGCATGCCATGAAAGTCAAACTTAATAGCCTTGAGAAAGAAAAGGAACCCAAGGAGTTCTCCATGGAAGCTCTATGCCCTTTTCCTTTTGACAAAGACTTGTATATGCCACCATTTCCAAAATGAGTGGAGATGCCCAAGTATGATAAGTATGACGGACACTTTGACCCTCAAGACCATGTCAGAGAATTTTGTACCCAATCAATGGAATTCATGCACGAACAAACCTATCTGATGCATCTCTTCCCTCGATCTCTGGGAGGAGTGGCCATTCAATGGTTCTCTCGATTACCTTCCACTATCAAAACTTTTGAGGAATTGATCAAATTGTTTTATCAGCAATACTCCTACAATATTCAACATCCAGTCACCATGATTGATATCTGTAATCTCAAGCAATATCCAGGAGAACCATTCCTAACATTTCTCAAGAGATGGAGGAATAAGTTCTCTCTATATGCCAGACCTATTCTAGAAACAGAAAAACTAGAAATCTTCATCAATAACCTTGTTCCAGAAATCAGTTATCCTCTACAAATGCAAGATCATACATCTTTTGATAAGATGGTAGATAATGCTATCAAAATAAAAAAAGTTCTTGTGAAAAAAGGAGAAATCACACTTCAAAAAGACAAGTACAAATCAGGATCCAGTTCTGAAGACAAGAACAAAAATTGGAACAAGAACAAAGGCATCATCACAGATGGCATTGTTGATACTATATGTGCCCCATTGAAGGCACCAGCCTACAATCTGACTCTTGGTTCCCAAGCCATAAAAGCTTTAGAACAAAAGTCATCCGAACCATTTCAAACGAGGCCAGAATACAAATCTTGGGATAAACAGTGAAAGTTCACTCCTCTTGGAGAATCTTTAGAATCAGCTATGAAAAATCTACTGGCTGATAACATCATCTCTTCGCCAGCAATCTGACCACTTGATTCTGAGCCTAAGCCAAAATGGTGGAGAGAAAACAAATTATGTGATTTCCATCGAGGTAAAGGTCACAAAACTAATAATTGCTTATGGTTGAAACACACCATTCAAGATCTGATCGATAGGGGAGACATCACAGTTGAGAAACCCAAGAGCAATAATGATCATACAACATTCACAGAACCATTTTTGAAACATGGTCAAGAAGTTTCATCTTCTCAACCTAATATGGAGGCAAAAGTCAATTATGCTTACCCTGGAAATAATGCTACCATCAATATGGTTGAACCCTGTCTCTCAGAGCATTGAAATGTCATCACAATTGTAAGAAGAGATAGACAAAATCAATCCACCAATGCAATTACTCGATCAAAAGCCCAAACACATTTGAAAGGACAAATCCCAGATTCATCAAATGTCCCTAAGGTGCCCTTCAATCTTTCATCTGCTTCTAAATAGAAGGCTGCTTCCAAATCTTCCAATCCAAAGGAGACAAGGCCTACATCTTATAGCATTATTCAACAACTCTAGCACACTAATGCCAAAATCTCCATGTTTGAGTTGCTTCGAATATCTCTAGCTCACAGAGCCATACTAGACAAAGCTTTGCTCGGTTCCAATGTTCCTGATGACCTTGATTTAGATGGGTTCTAGACTATGGTTGGACATCTTACATCTCCGCGATATATCTCCTTTTCAGAGGAAGATGACAACTCCTTGAGTCACCCACATAATCAACCTTTGCATATAGAAGTCTTGATCCAGAACCGTAGAGTCAAACGTGTGTTGATAGATGGGGGGCTGGCCTAAACATTTGTTCTTACAACTTGATCACACAATTGGGATTTTTAGAATTGGCTATTGATCCTTCAAAGAAGATAACCATAAAAGCCTATGATGAACAAGAAAGATCTTCTAAAAGCACCATTGTCTTACCCATCTGAGTAGGTCCAGTTATCAAAGATACCATCTATCAAGTACTTGATCTACCTTTGGCCTACAACATCCTCCTAGGGAGACCATGGATACATGAAATGCAAGCTATTCCTTCTACATACCATCAATGTTTGAAGTTTCCTTATCAAGGAGTAGAGGTTACTATCCCCACAGATCTGAATACAACTTGCAATATATTGAAGGAAAGTGCAAATAAGCTTGTGCCTAATAACAGAGAATCTTCCATTGAACTAACTAAAGAAGCATCCACATCTAAAATGGAAGATCTTGCAAAAGAGGTCAATATCAAAGAAAATGGGATGGGAGAATATATTATAGAGCCAGTCTTATCTTTGACATCTCTCCCTATCTCACCTAAGTCTTATGGACAATCTTTGAAATAGTCCAAGCCTGAACCTAAGGACCCTTTTGAAGCATATATATAAAAAGAATTTTGTAGCAGAACAAGTATCAAAGCAAGAGTTTGAAGAGGATGAAGCTGTGCTATCATGGCTATACAAAGATGAATCTAAATCCCACAATGTTCAAACTAGTGACTCTACAACACCACAGATCCCTTCTACGTCACATGGTCCAAGAAATAAGTTGATAGCTAAGATGGGATATTCAGGTAAAGGACCTTTAGGAGCTAGAGGAAAAGGTCTTGTGGCACCTCTCTTGCATACTGGTAGAGAAAATAAGAATACTGTTGGCCTAGGCTTTAAGAAGAAACCCTATCACCTCAAGGGTAATTATTCTCATGTCATAGAGTAGATCACACTAGGAGAGCCTCTTCTTAAGAAAGAAGAAACATAACCATCAGATAGTGATTCAGACAGCTCAGAACTCATCCCTTATGAAAAATTTCCCAAGGAGATCAAAGACGTTCTTGATGATAAAGATGATCCAATCAAAAGAATTAATGTAGTAGAAACACAAGAACCTACTATCAATCAAGAGATAGTTGCAACACAAGAACTAGCTAATCTCAAAAACAATAGAGAAGAGGGAAGTGGTAGTGATTCTGAGACAAATTCCCATGAGTATGATTTCAAATCAGAATCTGAGGGTAACCTTTCTTGGGGTATTCACCCTAACTTTACTCATGTTCTAAGATTTCCTAGAGATCTTGAATCAAAAGATGAATCTAATGACTATGAATGGGGAGTCATTCCAGAACTAGATGAACTTATCACAAAGAAACATGTTGATTTTATTCACCAATATGCACCTCAACCCAATGTAAGTCTAGAATGAAATGATGAACCTATCGATTCCGATCCACCTATAGTTGAATTGGACTCCCATGATGACATTGAGCCTATTCACGAATTGAATGTCTTAATTTGTAATATCACCTTTGAACTCGAGCATCAGGTTAGGACCAATGATGACATATCCATATCCATAAACACTATCTCCCAATCTTTCCCTACTTTGACTATCCAATATCCAGACCTTATTAATCAAACCTCCACAAATTTGAGCAATGGTATTTATACCTTCCTGAATGAATATGCCCTTGCTTTCTACCTAAATGCAGTTGAGCCTATGAGGACTTCCATTAGTGAATAGAGCATTAGCATGACTGAGTCAGACATCAAATATCTTAGTCAAAAAAATAAGAATAAGAATAAAAAGAAAAATAGTTCTAAGGGTGAAAACCACTTTGTGGCAGTCTCAGAACCTACAAAAGTAAAAATAAAAGACGTATCCAATGGTGAAAACCTCTCTGAAGTGCCTAAGGATGAGATATTTGATGTCCTTTCGAGTCATTTACAGGACAAATCTCCAGTTCTAATTGAGCCCACTCAATCCATCAATTTGGGTACAACAGAGGAACCAAAATTGGTACATGTAGCACAATCATTATCAGAAGAAGAGAAGCAAAAATTTACTACATTCCTAATAGAGAAGAAGATCAAATTTGCATGGAAATACTCAGATATGCCAGGGTTGGATCCTAATCTTATCATGCACCATTTATCCATAGCTCCTAATGTAAAACCTATCAAGCAAAAGTTGAGAAAGATGCATCCTCATGTTGCACTCTTGGTAAAAGCTGAATTAGAGAAGCTCCTAAAAGCTAGATTCATCTGAGTTATTAACTATGCAGAGGGGATCTCCAATATTGTACCTATTTCTAAACTAGATGGTTCAATCAGAGTGTGCACAGACTTTAGAGATGTGAATAGAGCGTGCCCTAAGGATGATTTTCCACTACCTAACATTGATATGATAGTGGACATGACTGTGGGTTTCGAGATGTATTCCTTAATGGATGGTTTCTCTGGATATAACCAAATAAAAATTGCTCCAGAGGATCAAGAGAAAATTGCTTTCACATGTGCATGGGGTACCTTCTATTGGAATGTCATGCCATTTGGGCTTAAAAATGCTGGTGCTACATATCAAAGAGCAATGATATCTATTTTCCATGACATGATGCATCGAACCATGGAAGACACATTAGCAAAATCTATGATCAGAACTGAACATCTAAAGGACTTGAGCAAGATTCTAGACATAATGGAAAAGTTTAGTCTCTGACTAAATCCTAAGAAGTGTGCTTTTGGTGTCACTTTTGGAAAGCTCTTAGGATACATAGTTTCAAAGTAGGGCATTGAAGTTGATCCAGCTAAAGTAAAGGCTATAATGGAAATGCAACCTCTAAAGAATATTAGTCAAATGAGGACATTGCAAGGAAAAGTTCAATCTATCAGAAGGTTTATATCACAACTAGCAGACATATCACAACCTTTTACAAAAACATTACATAAAGGTGTGACCTTTGTATGGAATGAAGAATGTGAAAAGAAATTTGACCATATCAAGAAATATCTATCAAATCCTCCTATCTTGATGCCTCCTATTCATGGGAAGCCATTGATCTTATATGTATCTGCAACAGATACATCATTGGGGGCATTGCTAGCACAGCAAGATGGGAACAAAAAGGAAAGAGCTATATACTATATCAATAGAACATTGGTTGCATATGAGAAGAACTATTCAATGATTGAGAAGGCTTGTCTAGCTATGATCTTTGCATCACAAAAATTGAGACATTACATGTTAGCTCATACCACACATTTGGTAGCTAAGATTGATCCACTCAAGTACCTTCTAAGCAAAGCTGCCCTCACAGGTAGATTAGCTAAATGGGTCATGCTCTTAAGTGAATTTGACATTGAATATGTGGAACAAAAAGCTATCAAAGGACAGGTTATTGCTGATTAATTAGAAGATGCACCTATGATTGATGATACACCAATGCAAATGAAATTTCCAGATTCCTCTATCATGACTCTTTCTTCTAGAGAATGGCAGTTATTCTTTGATGGCTCCTATACACAGAATGGATCTGGAGCAGGCATATTGTTCATAACTCCTCAAGGATACTCAATCCCAAAAGCATTCAGATTAAATTTCCCTTGCACAAACAATATTGCTAAATATGAAGCCCTTTTGAATGGTATGAAAATAGCAATTGAATGGAGAGTAACAGAGCTACACATTCATGGAGACTCTCAACTTGTTATTCATCAAGTCAATGATGTGTACCAAACTAAAGATGAAAATCTCATTCCTTACAAGAGAATGGTAGATGATTTAAAGAAGTATTTCATATCTATCACATTTGAGAAAATTCCTAGAATGGAGAATAAGGTTGCCGATGCAATGGCAACACTATCTGCTTTATTACAGTAGCCTGAACATGAGCTACGCTATGAGTTCCTGGTGGAAGCACTATCTTATCCTACATATGACTCCCCTGAAACCCACATGATTTGCAATGTTGTAGGTCATGATTCATCCAGATACAAAAACCTATTTTCCTATCTCCAAGACCAAATCATTCTTGATACCTTCAACTGCCATGAAAAGAGATACCTTATCTGAAATGCCTCCCAATATGTCATCATTGGTCACGATTTGTACAAACAAGGTCTAGATGGTACACTACTTAGATGTTTAGAATGGGAAGAGTCTCAATGTGCATTAGAGGAAGTCCATGATGGTATTTTTGGGTCACACTCGAATGGTTTAAACTAGCTCAAAAACTTATTAGGGCTGGGTACTATTGGCCTAAGATGGAGAAAGAGGCTATCAAATTTGCTAAGAATTGTCAAAAGTGCCAAGTGCATGGCAACTTAATTCATGCTCCAGGGAGGGATCTAATCCCCTTTACAACACAATGTCCTTTCCATCAATGGGCATTTGATCTTATCGAGATGATTCATCCTCATTCTTCTAATGGACATACCCATATAATCACAGCTACAAATTATTTTACAAAATGGGTAGAAGCAGTCCCTTTGACATAGGCAACTGGAAAGAAAATATCTATGTTAATATTGAACTATATCATATGCAGATATGCGATACCTCATTCCATAATCACAGATAATGGTAGACAATTCAAGAACAAAGACCTAGATGATCTATGTGCCAAATTCAAGATCACACCAAATTGGTCTTCTATCTACTATCCTCAAGGGAATGGCCAAGCTGAGGCCTCTAATAATAATTTGTTTGAAATCTTGCATTGAACAATTAATAAAATAGGAAGAGACTGGCATCTCATAATCAATCTAGCTCTTTGGGCCTACAAAACAAGTATCAAAACACCTATTGGGGCTACACCTTTCACTTTAGTTTATGGGTCTATTGCCCTACTACCTATTGAGGTTGAAATCCCATCACTAAGAATTAGAATGCATGGTCTAGTAACTGATGATGACTACAAAGTATCTAGGTTGTAAGAACTTGAACTACTAGATGAGCACAGACAAGCAGCATATGATCATCTTAGAGTATATCATAAGAGAATGTCTAGAGGTTACAACAAGAAAGTCAGACACAGAGAATTTCAGGTTGGTGATCTAGTCTTGAGAGAAAATCTTAAAAATCAATCACATCGAGAACGCAAGGGGAATTTTGAACCCAACTGGTTAGGTCCCTTTGTTATCATTGCTACTTTTGGCTCTAGTGCCTATCAACTCTCAATGACTGAAGGAGAACAGCTCCAAGAACCAATCAATGTTCTCCATCTAAAGAAATTCTATGCCTAGGTCATTCGGTCTATGGTAAAATGTCCTGAAAAAATCTTAAAAATCTGAAAAAGTCCTAAAAAAATGAACATCTTGGTAAAAACCTAGCAATGGGTGCCATGATTCACAAAAAAAGTGAAAAATATTAAAAAAAACAAAAAAATGAGAAAAAGAAAAAAATTGCCTTGGTGAAAACCTAGAAATAGGTGCCTTGGTAGCAAAAATAGAATCTCTGCCAAGATGGTGAAAACCTGACAAACGGGTGCCACTTGTTCCAAAATGCTCCATCTATAAGCACAATCTTGGTCTTTCCTAGCTTTCAGTCTTGCTTTAGTTTGTACATATCTCCCAGTTTGTTTTTGCATTTCCAGTTTTCAATAAGTCAGTTTGTACACCAATCAACTCAAGCGTCTGTATCCTATCAATGCTTAACACTTGGGGGAAATCAATGTCATATCCTATGGCCTCCATTGTATCTTAGGGGTATCATATCTAGTCTGAGTCCTTTGAAGCTTCAATCGAGTTAGTCAGTCTCGTCTCTAGAAAGGATTTTGCATCTACAACAACGCAATCAAACATCAAACTGAAAATAATCTATGCTTTTACATGCTTTTATCTCCTTGTATGCTTACTGATTCACATTGAGATTTTTGCATATTATGTCCTTTCGAGCTCTTCAATGATGTCCTTTATAAGATTTAGAGAGTGATGATTGGGGGCATAATCTTTTCTTTGTCTTCTTCTTGTATGTGAAAATCTAACAACTTTGGAAATTCTGGATTGAAATGGTGTCCGATTGTAAGAGCCTCTATCTTGAATTGGATGGCCATGCGTACCTCAACCATTGATACCCAAAAAATTCAAGGAAGTTTGATCTAACTATTGTCTTTTTTGAGTGAGTTCTTTCTCCTATTGTGAAATGTGATCTTACCTAAATATGTGAATGATAAAGGGTCACTATAGGTAATTCACATTGGATTTAGAATGATCTCTTAACTGTTTGATGTGTTTGCATGTAAGGCATATTCTGGTCATCACGATGTTTATGTTTTGATGATTATACAAATTGCTATATCAAAATGGACATGATATTTAGGCCATCCTAGCGCTTGTGCCTTGGTGCTTATATCTAATCCAACATTCTGAAAACAAAATCAATATTCATATATCCATGGTTGTTGACCAGTGGGTGTTGTATTGATTCTTGCACATACAAATCGATATTCATATGTCTATGGTTTCATAGCTAGTGGGCATTGTATTGATTTATCCAGTTACCTAAAAGTTCAAAGATGATAACAAATCAACACATGATCAATGACTAGGTCCTAGGTCTTAGGTTGCATTTCATATTGCATGTTTCTTTTCATTTTGCATGTCTGCATGATCTCACAATGGTTAAATGAACTTCAATGCTTAAATAA
The DNA here is from genome assembly GCA_027943335.1 of Chamaecyparis obtusa. NCBI lineage: Eukaryota > Viridiplantae > Streptophyta > Pinopsida > Cupressales > Cupressaceae > Chamaecyparis > Chamaecyparis obtusa. The sequence continues at coordinate 52,547 of BSBK01007368.1, forward strand.
TTCTTCAATCGCATCTTCAAATCTAACAAGAGTTGAATCTCACATGAAGGTTCCTCCAATGAAATAGCAAGTAGAATCCTTTTTCGGGATCAAAATCAAAATATGAGATTGTTCATATTATTAACTACTTGCATAATCAACCTTCAATCATCACAGAAATCCAGTATTCAACTTAACTGATTATCTTCCATCAAACTATTGAAATTTCAAATCATAGTTTCACCTAGTCAAACTTGGTCTCCAGGACCTCCAAACGATGCAGAATGCATTCTTGAATGTATATAACCACTTCTCAAATCAATTAACATGCTTCTAAACTATCAATGCTGACTTTTCTTGTCAGATTTCAATTTTAATCCCGAAGGGGGCATGGTATTGCACATCATTCAAAGTTTGTAATAAAATTTTGAAATCATATCTTTCCTTAGTAATCAAGACAACAACCACGTCTAGTTACTGATTCATCAAAAAGACCTCATCGCTTGAGGCAAATCAATCCTCACTTGGGGCATATTAGATTTATCGAGATCCATATCAATCTGGTATTCTCTTAATCTTGTAAATTGTATTAGTTTTTGCAACTATCGGTTCATCAGTGTTATTTCCTTGGTTCCTCAGAAACTGAAGGGTTCAGATGTGATACCTATGTGATTCTTCTAAGGAAAATTGAGTCTGGAATTGGTCACTCACTTCTTCGCAATCATAAGGTTTGGAATTAGGCGTTTTGACACTTTTTCACAATCATCGGTTCATTTGCTGTTATAGTTAACATTATCTTTGGTCATTCAGGACCTATTATCTTCATATCAAATCTTTCAATCAGCTTCTGTCTCATATCAATTTCAATTTCAAACATCAATTTCAACATCATACACAAACTAACTTTGAACCACTGCGCTTCGCACAGTAATTCAAAGAGGGGCAAAATGTAATACCCCAAAAATGGGCTATAGGTTCATTAATCTTCTATATCGACACATCAAACGAAATCGACATCAAAGTCCTAACCTAAGGCACATCTGCACATCATCGAATCTTAATTGATTATCTCAAATTCTGCATCGGGGAATATTCCTATTTATCATAATTATCTTTAATTTAATGATTATTTGGTGATAAATCATATTAATCCTAAAGTTTGATTAATTGAATATTCTCAATATTTAATTAATTAGATTTAATTCTGCCACTTAATTATTTAATTGAATTTAATTCCATTATTCCTAATTATTATTATTTAAATTTGACAATAAATCAAAATTCCTGTCATTAATTGATTAAATTCTTATTTAATTAATTAAAGTAAGTTGTCAATTTTTAATAATATTATTTTTGAATAAAAGTTTGAAAAATAATTGATTAACCCATAAATCAATTGTTTTATTTTTCAAAATCAGTTAAGTTGGAAATAAATCACTTTATTATTAAATCAATTCATAAATAAATCATGCACATTCAAGAAAAGCAGACAACTATCAATTATTAATTAAATCTAAACTCTATTTTGAGTTAAACTCTGCTTTTGCATGTTTTTGTGAGTTAATTATGCTTTATTTAAAAATAACTCAAAAATCAACCTGAGTTATTTGAGTGATTTATGGCTTTCTTTCATGCACCTCCAAAACCCTGGATTTCTATAAAATCGAGGCCTCAACTCTTCACAAATCATCTCATAATTTTGCGAGCTTACTCTGCCAAAATCGTCTACGAATTGCACAACTATTTTGAAGAATTGGAATTTGGAGAATCAAAAGCTTATTGCGAATCAAGGCTATTGTGAGATCAATTTGGTTTTTACATTCATTTAGATTCATTTTAATATCATTGTTAGATCAATTCATTGCATATCAATTTCATCTTAGATTCTGGATTCATAACAATTTTTTTTCAATATTATTGCATCTAAAATCCAAAAGAATAGATTACTTTGCATTCATTCCATATCTATATTTTGCATTCAAATCCTTCATTTAGGTGTCGTCAAGGTGACTAATCTCGGTCCAATCTAAGAATACATACTCGCATCTACTAGAAGGTAGTAAATCACTTGGTTAATTTAGTTTTTCATTTATTGCACGATTTCAATTTTAAGCTAACCTCTAATGTTTTACTGAAGTGTTGTGTCTACAGAACAGGTACAAAATTCACACACACACAAGGTTGGTTGGTGATGAGTCAAGTTTATGGGATGTTTTGTTTATGATTTTCTGAATCCAGACTTAAATATCTTATAGTTTTTCATAAACATTATGCAGAATTTTATGTTTCTATGCTTTAACCATATGTATATTTGATACTTTGGAAACTAAGGACAAGACTGAATATATATGTATAGACTAATGGATATTGTGATTAAATCACGTATTTCTCTTCTCTAGTTTTAATGGGTAGTGTTCCTGTAGCTGTGTGACAAGGATACGTTAAAATAGGAAAACTTATTATAATCTTTGCCTTGGATTTTTGTTGCGGATTTTGGTATGCTAACCTTTTGTAGGAGAAGAACAAGTCAGCAAGGAGCACAGACTCAAGGATGAGTGGGTCTTTTAAGGTGAGTAACTGTTTCAGTTTCTATCATGGCTCCACTACTTCCATAACTTCACAGTTGCTAGTTCAGACCAAGTCAATCTGGTTACCGAGTGTTCCTATATTCTTGAAGCACTAAATATGGCTTATCCTCCTACATAAATGATGTTGTCATTCTTATAACTGAAGTTATGCTATGTAATGAAGGACCTAGTTTTTAGGTGTTCTATTTTTCTCAGTTGCCTTTAAATAAGCTGGAACTTATGATTCTGGGCTAGTTAGATGTTTTGAGAATTTCATACTGTAATTCAGCAACAAAGTGAAATACTTTGATATTCCCTATTGTACTTATGTTTTGTTAAATGAATAGATGATAGTTCCAGATTCTAATCTCTAAGTTGTAAATCATTCACACTTCCATGGGGGCCCACATGGGAGGTGAATTCCCTGTTTATGTTCAAGTAGGATTCGGTTAAGTTTCTTTGAAGTTGATAAGCACTGTTGCTCCTCCAGCCACTGGTAACAGAACCATTGACTATTTCCTACAGCATAGGTTTACTTTTGAAGCACTATCTATTTACTGCTAAGCTTTTCTTTTAAGTTGTGAGTTAATCTATAGTTTCAGTTTCTAAGTATAAATCTCCTATAGCAATAGCTTTTACTTTAGTAGTGATGACTGTTGGAGGAACTAAAGCATAAACTTTGCAGCCATCATCTCAAGTTCATGTTCCCAGATTGATACATTTAATGAAGTTTAGCATGATATTCTAAGTAGACATGTGATAATTTTAAGCAATGAATCACTGTCAAAGGATGTCCAATCCTTGAGTTACTAGGATATTATTCTGACTAGTCATTTTTGGTGCCGTTGCTGGGGATGGTGTCAATTTAGTTCAACCCATAAGTCATTAAGTTAGTTTTCATTTTGCATTATTTTTATGCATAGACATAGGGATCATCTTAGGAGATTCCTTCCTAATATTATCCAAGTAGAACCATTAGAGGTTTTTAATCAAGAATCTGAAGAATCCCACGCTGAGAACATACAAGAAGAAGAACCATTTGAGAATGTATTTGTGGATGCCTATGAACAATTGCCTTCGCCTACAACCTCAGAGGAATCATACCATTTCAATGACCTATTCCTTGAACCTAAAGATCAACCAATAATGGCCCAACCTACCTTCCCTTTTCCTATTCCTAATCAACAAGTTAACCAAAACCTAAAGAATATACCTTTTGTTGCGCTTCCAAAATTCTATGGCCTCATCACAGAAGATTCAAAGACATTTCTTTTTTATTTTGACATACTCTGCAGGAGCTATGACTACTCAACTGATGCCCATAAGTTGAAGTTGTTTCCCTCTACCTTGAAGGAAGCTACTTTGTGATGGTTCATGAGCCTGGGTTCCAACGCTATACAAGATTGGCTCAGGATGAGCAATCTATTTCTTAAAAAGTACAAGGACTATTGCAGAGGAAGAGACCTAAAAGGAGATGACATTTTAAAAATGTCTCAGAGAGATGATGAAACCCTAGAGGATTATGTCTCCAGGTTCATGTTCAACTTGTAGCACAATACACAACATAATTTGAATGCGGAATCCCAAAAACATCTTTTTCTAAAAGGTGTGAGTGATGGAAGTATAGAGGCCCTCAACCTCATGGCAAGAGGTGATATTACTCAGAAAGCTTGGGCTAACATAAAAGATATATGTGTGAACTATTCTAGAGCTACAGTAAAAAAGGGAAGAGGATTGAGAGACTTACTGCATAAGTCCAATGGTGGTTTAGGAGTATAAAAAATGGAGTTATCTAATTTTCTATCTGGCTTTAAGCAAGACATCATCAATGATGTTGCAACACAACTAGATACCATGTAGGTGAGAAGAAAGAAAGATGAAGCTGATGCTATGCTAGCAGAGTACTGTCCACACTATAGGGAGAAGAAAAAGAATTGTTGATGTAAGTCTATTGCAAGCTTGGAGTCCCAACCTATGCCTACCGAGTTCAAAGCCATTGATGAGAATGGAGAGGTGCTCTACATTGCCCAGAAAAGGCCGTGGGCTGAGAGACTAGGCATTCCCCAAGATCCTCTTCAAAATTTTAACAGTAATAATGCATGGAAAAATTAGCAGCATAGTGGTTTTAGTGGGTATAATAGTTAGCAGCAGCCTCAGTAAGGTTGGAAACAACCTTAGCAAGGCTGACAAAAACCTCATCAAGGTTGGCAACAACCTTAGCAAGGCTAGTGGTAGCCTCAACAATAGCCATAGCAGCGCTGGCAGCAGCCTCACCAGGGTTGGTAACACCCTCAACAACCTTGGCAACAACCTCAATAGGGGTGGAAACAACCACACAATTGGATGAACCAATCAGGTCAGCAGGCTTTGATGCCACCACCTCAGCAGCAAGCTCTAAGGCCTCCTCCTACAGCCAACACTACTTCCCCTAAATAGACTCAATTACCTACTAAGCCTACCCCTAATCCCAATAGTACTAAGCCCGCAACACAACAATAGAGCTATGCTATTTCCTTGAATAATATCCAATTAAGATCAAGTACAACCCTTTCTTCACCACAACAACCTATCATCACTAAAGTTGAGGATGCCTCGATAGAACCAATTGAGGTACCAGTACACCCTACCTCTCCTGCAGCTCACGAACCCCCATTTCCTCATCAGTTGGAGGATTAAGCTAAGCTAGTGGAGAACCAAGCAGTATTGGACTTTCTTACCCAGCTAAAGCAAATGACAGTTAAAATACCCCTATTAGATGCCATAAAATAAGTGTCTGTATATACTAAAGCCATCAAGGAAGCTTGTATAAAATAGCCTAGGAGGAAGAAAAAGGATCCCAAAACCATACATGTCCTAGGATAGTTATATGACCTAATGTTGGAGAAATTAATAGTTCCAAAGTATTATGATCCTAGTAGCCCTGTGGTTATAGTCACTATTCAAGGAATACAAGTCCAAAATGATCTAGTTGACTTAGGTGCATCCATAAATGTCATGACCAAGGAAGTAATGTCTTAGTTGCATATCATCAGTCTTAGGGAAACCCCCACCATCCTTCAGCTTGCTCATAGTTCCACCATTACACTTGATGGGATAGTAGAGGATGTAATAGTCACCTTGAATTCTTGGGAATATCTGGTTGACTTTGTTGTCCTTTATCCAAAGGCTAACATGGGATGGTATCCAATAATTCTAGGTAGGCCTTGGCTAGCTACTGTAGATGCATATATAGCTTGTTGGTCAGGAAAAATGACTATATCCAATGGAGTCAACACTAAAAATCTAACTCTATATTCCTCAGCTCAACCTCTGTTGCAAGATGACCAGATAATCTGGCCAGACTTGGGTGATATTGAACCTAAGGTCAATTCCATTCACTAGTTAATGATGATATCCAGGGAACCATTTGTAGCTTCTAGGGGAGAAGATGAAATAATTTCCTCCATTATCATGAATGAGTATGGAGTGCAATCCTCAATGTGTTCCCACGAAGACTGTGTTCTTGAAACTTTGTTACCACCTTCAAATGCTCCATAGTATTCTGAAACTTCACAATTCCTTCATACATTATTACCTCATGAAATGGAGTCTTCTCCAATTGCTTAGCTTTCCATGGTAGAAAAGGTCACTAAGCTAGAAGTCATCCCAGGACGGGAGCTAAATATAAACAGTGCTTTGACACTCTCTTAGCAGGAAGTTGTCCTGTAGCTTCTAAAAGAACATCAACAAGCTTTTGCTTGGGATTACACTGACATGAAAGGTCTAGACCCTAAACTCTACACTCATAAAATCTATATCAGTCCTAAATTTAGACCTGTCCGTCAACCTCAAAGAAGGGTTAATCTGGCTCTAAGGGATATAGTTAAGAATGAGTTGTAGAAGTTGTTAAATGATGGCTTCATTTATCCCATTTCTGATAGTCAGTGGGTCTTCCCTCTTGTTATAGTACCTAAGAAAGGAGTAAATTGGAGAGTTTGTGTTGACTATAGGGAACTTAACTCAGCTACTAAGAAGGACCACTTTCCATTGTCATTCATAGACCAAGTCCTTGATAACTTGGCTGGTAAGAAATACTTCTCTTTTCTGGATGGATTCAGTGGTTATAATCAGATATAGATAGCACCTGAGGACCAAGAGAAGACAACATTCACATGCCCATGGGGAACATTTTCCTATTCAGTGTTACCTTTTGGGTTGTGCAATGCTCCTACCACTTTCTAGCGAGCTGTGATAAGTATATTCTCTGATATCTCTACTGATTGCATGGATATTTACATGGATGGCTTAACCACATATGGGCATACTTTTGATGAGGCAAAGGAAAATTTAGAGAAAGTTCTTCAGAGATGTCATGATTATAATCTCTCTCTAAATAGTAAAAAGTGTTTCATGATGATGGAAGAAGGGGTTGTCTTAGGACATTTCATATCTTCAAAAGGTATTCAAGTGGACCCTGCCAAGATTGAAGTGATTAGCACATTGCCTACTGCAACAAAACAAAAAGATGTGCAAAGTTTTCTTGGACATGCCGAGTATTATAGAAGGTTTATAAAGGATTTCAATAAGCTTGCAACAACCCCATATAACTTGCTAAAGAAGGATGTTGAATTTTCTTGGGACTCTGAGTGTGCAAAGTCTTTCTTGTAGTTTAAAGAAGTTCTCACCACAGCACCGGTTTTGAGAGGACCTAATTGGGGCTTGCCTTTTCACATTCATACTGATGCCTTAGAATATGCTATTGGTGATGTGCTTGGTCAGAAGGTGGACTTAGTTGAGCATGAAATTTACTTTATCAGTAAAAATTTACAAGGACCTGAGTTTAATTACACAGTCACTGAAAAAGAACTTCTTGTAGTCATCTACGCCCTGAATAAATTAAGACACTACATTAATGGATATGAGATCTATGTTCATACCATCCATTATGCTATTAAGTATCTCATGAACAAGTCTGCAATCTTTGGAAGACTGGCTCGCTGGTTGCTTCTTATACAGGAATTTGACATTACAATAATAGATAAACCTGGTAAGACCAATGTAGTAGCTGATTTTCTTTCTACGTTGCATGTACTTGATGATCCTATAGCCATTGATGACAATTTTCCTGATGAACATCTCTTCCTATTGTCTACACACAATCCCTGGTATGCCAATATTGCCAATTATCTCACCACTGGTAAGACACCAACTCATTTCTCTGCTAAAGAAAGAAGATTGTTGACTGAAAAGAGATTTAATTAGTCATGGATATCTAGATTTTATATCTTTTTTTGTCATTATGTTTATGAAATCTTTATATTTATTCTTTTATCCTATCGTACTTGCATTTTTTGTCATTATGCTACATTGTTATTTCGCACATATGAAGTAAAGGTGGCAAATTATGTCAAGTACGAGTTCTGCAGAGAGTACTTATGAGTAATTATGAGAAGTTAAGAGATCATTTTCATTTATATTACTTATGAGCTCATTTTCCAAGCTTCACTGATTGAAGTTTCCAAATTTGAAATCTTCTTGTAACCTGCCTCCTTGTTCAAAATTGTTCTTGTCTATTTTTTATCTCTTGCAACTCTATTTTAGTATTTCGGCAACCTGAGATGGGAGGTGACCTCATTCGTAGGGAGACTACTATGCATAATGTTTTTCTAGAAGACCAAGCTTGTAGGCCATACTTTCAGGCAAGGGGTTGGTTGGATTATATTCAGAAGTTAACAAGATGGGATGACGAAGTTGCACTACAGTTTCTTAACTTTTTAAAAGACGGAGTGGCTACAGTCAAAGGACTGAGGGTGCCATTTTCATGGGCAATTTCAGTAGAAGTTATGGGGTTACCACAGGAAGGTGAGGAATTTGCATAAAATCTTGATCCAACCACGTCTAGAGCTCAGTTCACTCTGCATTCAGACCCACCACTTGAAGTTGACCGGAAACAAGGTACATTTAGACTATCTCTTCTAAAGTCATTTAGGCAATGTGCGGTTCATGTCATTAGATATTTTACCTACAAAGGGTGGCATTCATTCCTACATTCTGTTCACTTTAAATTTTTGAGCTATCTAAGGCATGACAATAGGCCTATCAATGTTCCTAGTTTTGTGTTTAGCATCTTGTCGAAATAGGCCACTCTAGTTCAGGAGGGTAAACATAATTTTGTCTCACATCACTATTTAATCAAATTGATAGTTGAGAAAGCCTTAAGGGAGCAGTCAAAAATCTCCTGGGATGAATTTCTATTGCAAGGGTTTAAGGAACCATTAGGCGGAGAGTGGGACAAAGGATTCAAACCGATAAGGGGGTTAGGAAATTTTTTATTAAACTTGGACAATGTTCTTCATCCAAGGAGAAATCTAGGATTAAGACCCCTAATTCCCCTCATTCCTCTACTTCAAGATTAGTTCGTGAAGAGGAATTGGAGACTTCTGCAGAAAAGGATGAAGTTGCTCCTACAGTGGAAACGGTTTCCCCAAAGGACAGGAAAAACAAAAATAACCCCAGTACTATTCAGCAAGCTAAGGCATCTCTTGCAGCCACAAGCACTTCCAAAAAAAGGAAAGTTCCAAAAAAGAAGGAAGAAACTCCATTAAGGAGAAGTAATAGAAGGAAGTTAAACACAACTGTAGAGATTCCAGTTGATGAGATGAATGTAGAACAAGATTCTAGATGAAAGGAAGAAGAGGTTAGAAACATTTAGCAAGAAGCTGAAATACAACTTGAAATCTCTGAGCAAGAAGAATAGGGGACTGAGATTATGCAACAGGAAACATTTGAAGGGTTTCCTGATATTGAAATAGAGCAGGTCTTTGGTAAGCCAGTAAATGCAGAAGTCATCATAATTGGTGATGACTCTAGCTCAAAAGAGCAAGCTTATGTGTTTCAGAGAAGAGGTTCAATCTCTATGAGTCCTCAGGAAAATGATTTAGACAGTCATGACTCTAATAGTTACATTAGGGAAGAAGATGACACACTATTTTCTCCTACAGTAGAATCTCCTATAGCAGAAAGCAGTCCCTATGAAGAAAACCCAAATATTGATGCAGACCTTGTGAATAAGGTAGTAGAGAAAATTTTGAATGAAGGATTAGATACATTAGCCTCAGTGGCTCAGCAATGCTCTAATATCGAGCGGTCTATGATCATTTAGATAGATCCTTTGAAGAAGGCAAGTGCTAACAATGGTAAGTCATCTATTCCTCAAACAACAAACAATTCTTGCATTAGTTCAATAATAGATCAATCCGGTTCATCATCTTTGTTATCTGTTATCTTTCAATTGTCTAAGTAATTAAATTCTGAGAGAGAGAAGTGGAAACAACAATGCAAATAACTAAATAGGGTAATAGACTATCATTATCAGGAAACACTTCTTCAGGAGGAAAAGGTAGAATAGATGAGTGTGAAACTTAACAATATCACATCTCTAATTCCTGACCTGATGGGTTGTAGATCCCCATCACTTGTCTATGCCTTATTTCTCAAAGAATAGTTGTTAAACTATCAGATGACCTGCATTATGTGGGACAAATCTCCCTCATTACAAGAGCCTACTTATTTTTCTCAAGCCTTCCATAACTCTCCTGCAATCATTCAAAATCTATTATGTGAACTCTATCTCCACAACCTTGTAGTCCCAAATGACCAAGTTTGGAATCCCTTACTTTATGTTGGGGATATTCATCTTAGAGCCCTTATGTCCTGGGTACAGAATGAAATTAGTTGGGACACTCAAGCCAAAGTGTATAGGGATTTGGAGCCAAAAATTCCCTTGTATTTAAGACCTGAAGCCAAAGATCCTCAAAGTTACTATTACAATTGGTTAAGAATTTCCCCCTCTGAATCAGGCAACAAAGTCATCTAGCCACTAAAAAATGAAGCATTTAATGCATATGAACAGTTGGTAGATTTTGAATTGCCTGAGGCTAGAAATGCCATTTAGTGGTGTTGGAACAATTTATCTAGCGAACTGAGAAATAGAGAACCACATTCACCTCTCAACTTTGCTATGGAAAACCAGTGCGCACCTTGGTATATTTCCTTGAAAAGAGAGAGGGAAAGTTTCAAGATTCCACTAACCTTTCAGCCTCCATTACTGATATCTCCTCTCCTTGCAAACTCAAAAAATTTTGACAGTTTTGATATGAAGAAAGAGAAGGACAGGTGGAAAAGACATAGAGAGACAAAGGGATTCTATTGGAGTCTTGCAGAAGGAGATACTGGGTAGAGGAATGCTACTGATTATAGATTGATAGCCAGGTTGAATAATTTTTTTGCTATGGGACCAAAAAATAGCTAAGATGGGGGAAATGATGATTCAAGTTTATGGGATGTTTTGTTTATGATTTTCTAAATCTAGACTTAAATATATTATGGTTTTTCATAAACATTATGCATAATTTTATGTTTCTATGCTTTAACCATATGTATATTTGATACTTTGGAAACTAAGGACAAGACTAAATATATATGTATAGACTAATGGATATTGTGATAAAATCTAGTATTTCTCTTCTCTAGTTTTAATGGGTAGTGTTCCTGCAGCTATGTGACAAGGATATGTTAAAATAGGAAAACTTATTATAATCTTTGCCTTGGATTTGTGTTGTGGATTCTGGTATGCTAACCTTTTGCAAGAGAAGAATAAGTTAGCAAGGAGCATAGACTCAAGGATGAGTGGGTCTTTTAAGGCAAGTAACTATTTCAGTTTCTATCATAGCTCCACTACTTCCATAACTTCACGGTTACTAGTTCAGACCAAGTCAATCTGGTTACCGAGTGTTCCTATATTCTTGAAGCACTAAATATGGCTTATCCTCTTGCATAAATGATGTTGTTGTTCATATAACTGAAGTTGCTATGCTATGTAATGAAGGACCTAGTTTTTAGGTGTTATGTTTTTCTCAGTTGCTTTTAAATAAGTTGGAACTTATGATTCTAGGCTAGTTAGATGTTTTGAGGATTTCATACTGTAATTCAAAAACAAAGTGAAATACTTTGATATTCCCTATTGTACTTATGTTTCATTAAATGAATAGATGATAGTTCTAGATTCCAATCTCTGAGTTGTAAATCATTCACACTTTCATGGGGGCCCACGTGGGAGGTGAATTCCTTGTTTATGTTCAAGTAGGATTTAGTTAAGTTTCTTTGAAGTTTATAAGCATTGTTGCTCCTGCAGCCACTGGTAACAGAACCACTGACTATTTCCTGTAGTATAGGTTTACTTTTGAAGCACTATCTATTTACTGCTAAGCTTTTCCTGTAAGTTGTGAGTTAATCTACAGTTCCAGTTTCTAAGTATAAATCTCCTGTAGCAATAGCTTTTACTTTAGTAGTGATGAATCTTGGAAGAACTAAAGAATAAACTTTACAACCATCATCTCAAGTTCACGTTCCTGAATTGATACATTTAATGAAGTTTATCATGATGTTCTAAGTAGACATGTGATAATTCTAAGCAATGAATCACTGTCAAAGGATGTCCAATCCTTGAGTGAAACCTATGGAGAACCAACCCCTCAAGGACTGAGTCCACTCCCTACTGAGTAAGATATCATATGTTTCTAAGATGTCCACCATATGTATGTCAATGCAATCTTGGATTCTAGGGTTAGTGGTTAACTATATGCATGTATCCTTTAGGGCCCTAATGAATTTGACCTCTATTTTGTCAAGTTGGATCGCAACCCTGTTGGTTGGTTGAGGGTTCACCCCTAGCTTGTGGCATATGGATAATGGCATGATGTTACATGAAGCCCCTGAGTCAATTAGGTAATTGTGTAATTTATTTCCAAAAATATTAAGGCTGAGCAAGAATGGGGGTACATCTACCCTCTTCTTGAACATGGTTGGCATTACCTCGACTGCATTTACGTTGGATGATTTTCTAGCATTACTGTTGGACGAGATCAATTTGGAATGGTCCAATGATTTCAAGAGGGCCTCTCTCTCCGAAGGAAAACTTTGCAACATGTCATACATTGACATATTGGCTTTAACTCTCTTGAGTTCCTCCAGTGCGCTATACTTCTCGGTGACCCAAGCCATATTCTTCAGCATGGTGGGCTGGTGTTGCATTATCGGGGTAGCAGTGGCACTGGGACCTTTAGGAGGTGTAGGATTATTGTTAGCCAGTGGGTGAAGTGGAGTGGGCTGCATTCCCGAGGGTATACCATTAGTTAGAGGTTCCCTTATGCTTCTCAAATTATAATTGCTTCTATTATTATTCTAAAAAGTATGGATCTTGGAGTACTTAGGTTGACTTTTCTGATTGAAAGGGAAGACAAATTCCTCTTCAGTTGTGTTATTGTTAGGAATTCCCCCTGTATCTGGGTCATAAGAATTGAAGACCATGGCACTAAAATGAGTCCGAGAGTTATCAAAATCCTAGATTTGTTGATTGTCAAACTCTCCCCTGTACTCATTATCTGATTGGTGTGTGTTGGGAGCTTGAGTGAAATTGACCTTAGATGATTTAAAGACATTGGCATTGTTGGAGGGTATGCTACCATTGTTGGGGCATGTGTTCCACGTCCTGTTAGTTTGTTGTTGACCAAACTGTTTATCTTGAGAAGCATTCCCATAACCTCCACTATTGTTGTTGTTGTAATTTTCATAATTATGATTTTGATTCTGGAAGTAGGTGTTTGGGGTAGTGGTTGGTAGTTCCCTTGGTTCTGAGGTGGATTAAAATTCATCCTAGTGATCTCACCTGTTAACTGGGACAATGTATTTTTCATGGCATCTAGCTCATTCACTAAAGCATGGTCTAGCTCATTCGGGACAGTGGCCTTTTGTTCACACAAGGCTTCCTTATGTGCATCATATCCTGGGTATGTGATGGTGAGTGGTGGGGTAGTAGTGTATGGGTCTGGCACTAGATTGAGGCTTAGGGTGTGCTACACCAGGAGTTGATTATTTGCTACAAATGAACCAGTCATGGAAGCATTCCCTAATGCTGGTGAGACACCATAGTTTACACCTGCTTGTGGATCTATTTGTTGGGTGAATGTGATGGCCTCATTACAAACTTTCTCCAAAGTATCAATGTTGCCTATGGGTAGCCTTTTAAAAAATATGGAAGTTAACGGATCCAAGGCCGTTAGGTAAAATTGTATAGAAATGCCTTAAGGCACCGTGTAAGGAGCCTCCAATTTTTGGTACATCTTGTGGAAATGATGATTGAACATGGTAATAGGTTCATTATGGTCCTTCCTCACTGAGATGAATTGGTTGTGAAGATTTTCCAGATCCACACATAGCTTGAATTGATTGAGGAATTTTATTTCAAATTCTCCCCATGTCGAGATGGATGCCTGTGGAAAGTTCAAGTACCAATTTTATGCAAACTCCCCCAATGTGTAGGGGAAGAGGTGGCACACGACATACTAATGTGCAATCTCCTTACAATTACATAATTCTTTGGAGGCATGGATGTGCTCTTCTACTGTCTTGGATTCCCCATAGATGAAGCGTGGATAGAATTTACCAGGGTTTTTTGGCAACTCATGGAGTTGTCCTTGTAGATCCAAGGGAGAACTTTGTGCATTTGTGAAGAAGGCCATTGGAGCTGGTTGTGGAACAATAGCAAGTGGGGCAATGATGTACGAAAATGGCAGAAGTTAGGGTGGTGTAGGATGTCCCCCCCTTGTTTTTCTTTACTATTGTGAGGTCTGTGAACTTTTCTGTTGTCTAGGAGTTCCCCTTTGTTTGGTGATGATCTGAGGACTCGTTCAAACCTTTCAGGAGAGAATGATCCAATGTTTCGAGGTCTCCCTTTTGAGGGCCCTCCTTCTAGCACCACTTCTCTTGAGTGTCATTTTTACACGAGACAACGGCTAGGAATTTACGGGAGCAAATTCCCCCCTTGGAAGAATGATATTAGTCAATCTCAAGGTTCCTTTTGGGTTGGGTCTCAACCACTTGGATTGCTCAATGGAAGATAAATGTGAATCTATTCATGAGGAGGCCTTTGCTAGTTTGTATTTTGAAAGGGCTGCAAAAAAAACTTTAAACAAAACAGTACTTTATTTTTTTGGGATTTTGAGATTTTAAATGAAAACAATGTTAATCTAATTAATCTACTGTAACTGATATGCAAGGAAGGTAAGAGGGAGGGTACTAAGAATTTAAAATAAATCTACTGAAAAAGAAACTAATCGACATAAACCAATATCACACTACTTCACAAATTAAAATAACAAGAAGATGCAAAAAAACCCACAAAACAAAGATCTAATCAAATCACAATCTCAGCCTTGCAAATGCAATCATCAATGTAAATAAATGTAGATGTATAATAAGCCAAAAATCATTAGATCATGAAGCCACCACGGATGTGTGCACACATGAGACAAGTTTATCTTCAAAGCACCAAAGAGAAAGATCTTCTCAACAATTTATCACAACGAAGCAATGCAACATAGGTAAACACCAAACTAAAAGAATTGCAGATAAAAATCACCACACAATCAACTGGTTCTTTGAAATAAACAAATGAGAAATTCACACATTCATAGATTTCACAAAGGTAGTAGAAGAATCACACCACAATTGAAGCACCAATTGTATGTATTGTATTAATGATAAATTCTAACCCTAATTACATTGAGTTCATACAATTTATATAGTTGTGCTCTCATTTTCGTAGCTAGGGTTTTGGCTGTATCTAAAACTTGAAATTAAATCTAAACTAGAGATTACATGAAGGATATCTCTAAAAACAAGTTAAACTACCCTAGCATGGAATTGAACCTCGTGCATTACAAAATAGAGTAGATCATGCATAAAATAACTCAAAAATGAAACTAGAACTCATGCAAGCTCACCATGAAACTTTG
The DNA here is from genome assembly GCA_027943335.1 of Chamaecyparis obtusa. Taxonomy (NCBI): domain Eukaryota; kingdom Viridiplantae; phylum Streptophyta; class Pinopsida; order Cupressales; family Cupressaceae; genus Chamaecyparis; species Chamaecyparis obtusa. The sequence goes on from BSBK01007368.1 coordinate 67,926, forward strand.
TGATCCTGCCCTGTATCCTCTGTTATGGCTTGTCCACATGGACTCAACTAGAAGACATCCTCAAATCATGCAAAAAATGATACTCTTGACGTGATCTTTGTGACTGAAAAATCAAGTTTGAGATGACTGAAGTCAAATGGAGGTCATGCCCAAAAATCTTGAATCCCGACTATTGCCCTGAAAAATGAAGCTCCAAAATTGACTCAGTGTGAAAATGAACTTTCCCCAACTTTCAAACTTTCAGAGGCTGAACATCCTCTAGGGACAAAATGCCAAAAATTAAGGCCTTAAAAAATGGCTAAGTGTGGAAAATGCATTTTTCCCTATACAAAATTTGGCTAAGTCAAAACTGGATGCCTATTGACTTGGGAGGACTTCTGGGTGAGCCTTTCTGAACCTATCCACAATCTCTTCCACCTCTTCAAAGTCATCCATTTTGACCCCTTTAAGGAGTTCTAATTGTTTCTCTCCGAAGGTGATCAATCCAGTTCCAAGCCATTGTATTTCCTCTTCCCGAGATAACATTTTCTGAATTTCTTCTTTTTGATAGAACATTTGCTAGAAGTCTTCTTTTCTACCAACTCCTCCGAAGATATCCAGATACTGATTTATGATGACATTTATGGGATGCATTTTTTTATCATCATCTTCTTCATACAAGTCTAGGTCCAATCCTTCAAAGAACTTATGTGTTTCCCCCACAAATAATAAACTTTCATCTCTCCTTTTATTCATCCTTTTCAAGACCTTCTAAAAAATGGTCAAAGTGGCAGTGATATCTTGGATCCATTCCTCAAAATTGTCCATCTCTGACCCTTCATACACATTGACCAAAACTTGGAAGCGCTGCTTCCATATTACCATGAGATCTCCCAGTGCCTTTTACCATTTTAGGGTCTTCTCCTCTAGACCATCCTCCTCACTCATAATCTTGACCAAAGATGTGATTCGTTGAAGAATACTTTAGAAAGGCCTCAAAATATTCCTAAGAGACACCTTGGCAAACTCCTCAAAATCAGCCTTCCAGTCTACACATGCTTGACCAAAATAATGGGGGACGTCTGTCGGTATACTTACATTAACCCTTTTTTCCAAAATTTCTTGTAATGAGGCCTCATGATTACTAGGGTCAATGGGACCCACTGTCTTAAGAATGAATTTCTTCATTGGTTCATTTTGTTCCATCAATGCCTTGATCTTCTCTTCATCCTTGTCCATGAAGCCTAAGGCATGTTTTATCCCTAGTGTAGCCAGAGTTTTACTTCCCTCTCTAGTCAGCTCTCCTAGGTCTGCTTCCTCCAACACATAGTCATCTGTGGTGACTTCAGCCATATTGATGCTCATTCTAGGGACAGCCACTTGAGCCTTCCATCTACCCACTTGGTCCTATATTATAGATGAAAGGGTCCTTTCTCAAGTACTAGATCTGGCTTGATGGAATGCTTTCCCCAATGCCACCATATCTATTTCATCATCAGTATACACCCTAGTTTTTGGCTTAATCTCCTTGGTGAACCAAGTGGGCTTCAAAAAAGCATTAAGGGGCTCATAAGGGGATACTAGAATTGAGGTAGTTTTTGGGCATTCTATCTTCATCTCCTCATGACTCTCCTCTTCTCCTCCTTCTATTTCTTTCTCTTTCATCATATTCATCTCTTCTTCCGCATTTGTGTGTTCTTCCTCTTCAGCCTATTTCTCTGATCCATCTTGTCCTTATGATAGAATCTCACTGACTACCTCTGTTTCCTTCTCTAGCTCTTGATGCCCTTGTGCCAATGTTTCTGTGTGGACTAGTGGTGGAACAAGAGCTTGGGAAGGAGGGTTTTGCATGGGAGGAGTAGGAGCAATACGGGGAGTAGGTGAAGACATTAGCAGAGGAGGCAGAGTGGGCATGGGAACATGAATAGGTGGAGGTTGTGGTGACACCTATAGAAGAATCCCTTCCTCAGAGGTGACACCTATAGAAGAATCCCTTCCTAACTCTATAGTCTCCTAAATTTTAGTTGTGACCTCCTCGACTAATTCCTGAGAGTCTTGCAAGACTTCCTCTCCCACTTTACTAAGAGGACTAGTGAATTGTGTAGGGAAGGAATCAAAAGATGAGGACTGTCCTATAGGTGAAGTCTATTGTTTAGATTGTTGGAAACCATGAAGTCCCTTGAAGTCAAAGATGTCAAATTCATCATCTCCTAGAGCATCCAAATTTATAGGTTCCCCTTGGGTTCCTCCTTTAGTGACTTCTTATGGATCATCTTGAAGTACCCACCTTCTCTTTAAGAATCCTGCAGATCAGATTCTACTTCTTAGGGGCAATTGATCCTCCTCATATTCATCTTCTTCTAAGAGGGTACCCATATGAGTGGGCGTGGAGTCTTTCTTCCTTTTGTACACATGCCCTTTTATCACCCTGACCGGCCTAGTTCTAGTTACCTTGAATTTAGGTACCTTCTTTGGTGCACTTGGAGGCTCAAGACCACTAGAAGAAGGAACATCTAGAGGTGTTATGCTTCCCATCATTCTAGTTTTGGGTTTCTTTGAGTGGGTAGTTGAGCCATATACCATAGGGTGCTCATGTCTATACACTGTTTCTAGCTTTTTTGGTGCAACCTCTTTGAATTGTGGCATCAATACCTTCTCCCCTTTCTTCTTCTTTTCCTTAGAGGGTTGAGCTAGTTGTTGCTTTATTGGAACTGGATCCATAGGAAAAGGAGGAGTGATCCATGCCTTAGTCACCTTGATGACATGTCTTGGCTTGAAGTTGATACCATCATTTTCATCCCTGTCAACCTCTACATTCAAAATGGCCCTAGTGTATACTTTATCCAAATTGTAAATAGGATCTACGACATCCTCAGAGTTAGCTCCCTTCACCTTTGGGAGTATCTTTAGTAGTAGAGTAGTCTACGCTTGCTCCAAGCTCATCCAAAAATAGTGACAGATTCTAACCTCATAGTCATCTAGATAGTTTATCCAATGGTCCTCAATGTGGGGCTCGTGTACATAATGCCTTCCCATTATGTGACTGTATGTACCAATTGGATCGAATCAGGTCCTTATGAAGTTGTAACTCTGCAATGGGAATTCATCCCATTCGAATGCCAAGGCCTTACAGATCTTCATGTCTAGTAGATAGTGGAGACCTATAGAAATTGGAAAGTCCCAAAAGAGCTTATTCTTGTGTCAGATATGTTCATGGGTATCTGAAAATTGTCAGGCCATCTCCAACAAGATTTCCCTATTCAATGGATATCTTGGAAGCTTTTTATGAGCCAAAGTGCTTCCTTCCATGTGGATGTATGTGAAGGTTTTGAAATGGATATATAATGCCCCCAGGGCCTTCACCTTTGCAACAACTTCTATTGACATCCTTTTGCAATAGTCAACTTCTATGGAGTGTATGATAGCGGACATGGAAACATCATTGACAATGTAGAATTCAGGATTGTCTTGTGTATAGTACTCCTTTCGAACCAGTTGTGGGAATGGCCATGCATTTTGATAACCCATAGCACCAAATTTTGCCAATCCTAGGTACACCACTCTTGCAACCAATAGGTACACAACATAGGATGTCATGTAGAAGTGCAGGTTGTTCTTTACTATGATCAACTGCTGATCCAAGTTGTCATTGGGGATAGAGGCCCAATCAAATCTCACCTGCCTCTTCTTTATCTTTTCAATAAGCAGGATCATCCATGGTTCTAGTTGTATAGACTTTGGCAATCCATATACCCAACTGATCATGGTGATGGCTACCTGGATGTCCTCTTTCATGTATCATCTTGGCATGTCTATCTTTTCCAACTTACTTCTAGGCAGAGGCTATATGAGGCAGTCCTTATTCACAATATCATGGGATAATGAGACATCCATATTATAGAGTTCTATACCCTTGTCGATGAAGAAGTTGTAGAATTTGTCTACCCCTTTTGGTAAATGGAAGACATCTTTAGTATTGTCTGGCTTGAGATCCAAAACTACTTAGACCATGCTGTTCTTAACCATTCTTTCATTCGGTATATAGTGACTTGCTAGAGTGTTGATCAAATTTGATGATAGGATGGAGATAGGGTTTTCTGCTACATTTACCAGAGAACAATACACTACTGAAGTGCAGTCCTCAGACCTCCTACCAATTGTGCACATTTGACTAGGTATTCATTCCAATTGACGTTCCTGATGTCAGTATCTGTGATCTCATTATGCAAGTTTCCCACTTTGGAGGGTGCATGATATCCTTTGAATTGGTACCTCATTGTCAGTGAGTTGACCTTCTCTGCCATTTTTGTAGAGAGCCAAGGGACACAAATCAAATATTTATCAAATTACACAAATTATGCAAGAGAAAATGACATAGAAACAACTGAGATACTCAAGTTTACAGTCCTTGGAAACCAATTTTGACCTTTCAGACCTTCGGGGGTACACGATCTCTGAAAATGCCAAAATGTCGAAAGAAGTAGACCCCAGCCAAAGTTTTAGTGATCGGGCTTCAAGGGTGCAAAAGTGTTGGTTTCAGTGATTCAGGCATGATAAACCTTCGGTGTGCGAAACCACCAAAATGCCAAAACGGGACTTACCTAATTTTTCATGAAGAGATCCCTCTATGACTTTTGGACTGTAAAAGTCTAAAAGTTTTAGGGCCAAATGTTGAAAACAAATCTTTTGGGATTTCAAGCTTGAAACTGAGCTTGAAAATAGGTCTGACCACAAGCCTAAGGCTGAGGGGTCCAGGGGGACAACCCTGTGACCTCGAAGTAGGACAAGACCGACTAACCAAATAAACCCTAACAAAAATGCCACCTAAGAAAGCTAAAAATGGGAAACAAAACTAGAAAACAATGAGAAGGATAGAGGGAGGATGAAGACACCAACCTCAAACAAGTTGCAAACAAGAAAAACCAAGAAGCGGACAAGAAGAGCTAGCAAAAAGTGGGAAGAAAATGCACCAAAAAAGCTCCGAAAAAATAATGATTACATAGAGAACAAGTGAGGGCAAAAAGAGGCTCACTGCCTTATATAGGCAACCAGTCAGGGTGATGTTAGATTGAAACTGAGCACTCGCACCATTGCATTCTGGACAATTGTTTCTTGATTGTTCAACTCTTGGTACTTTTGGGAGAACTGAGGAAGTGATCAGGCTAATTCATTTGTGCATTTGTTTCTGCTCTTATAAAAAATTCTTTCCTTTTTCTTTTTTTTTTGAAACCAGGGCAGCGCTTAGACTGTGCTACCCTAGTTTGTGAGCTTTCTTCTTTGTTGACCTTGTCTTTATGCATTCTACCTTTTTTTCTTTCTTTCTCTTTTATTTTAGTCTGTGTTCTAGTGGGGAGAGAGTTCTCACCTCTGACCTTCTCCACGACCATGGGCATTACCTGATTCTGACTGGAATCTTATCCGAGAGGCTCTTGGTCTAGGATACCTTTTAAATGTGTGTTAGTGTTGAGGATGGTTCATTCTGATGAATCCTTTCAAGAAGTTTGAGACGAAAACACCTCACTTTCAACCTTTGTATCTAGCTCATTGCAAGACAAAACTAAATCAAATGGTTTGATAAAGGAAGACCCTTATCTCTTGCCCAGACTACCTGATGTAGATCATTAAGCTCAAGAAATAGCTACCCCTCAAGAAGATACAAACCAAAAGACCCTAGGGAAAGAGACAAAAGACAAGACTCAAAAGAAGAGACTCAAAAGAAAAGACACAGAGGACAAGACTCTAAGCTAAGAGAATATACAAGGAAGAATCAAAGGCCCATTAAGACCCAAAGTAGTGCTTGAGAAATTGGCTGTTGATGGGCAATGGGACCAATTCTCTATCGAGAGAACTAATTCTGAAAGTATTCTCTCCTAGAATTTTTGCAATCTAGAAAGGGCCTATCTATAGACGTTGGAATTTAGTGTAATTGCCTAGTTTTTCTTTTTCTTTATCCCACATCAAAACTTGATAAAAAATCCTAAAGGTCTTTATTGTTGCTCTTTTGTCAAACCAATGTTTGACAATAGTTTGATGTTTGGCCACATGTTCCAAAGGCATGGTTATCTTTTCTTTCAAATCTAACAAGTTCTTGAGGTGAATATTCACCCGATCCTCACCTTCGATGTATTGATCCATGAATCTCAGAATTGGTATTTTTAGGTTTATTCGAAAAACTTGTTGCAGTCTGTAAACCAACTGGTAAGGGGAAGTTCCGAAGGCATTTTTGATTCTCACACGGTTGGTCAACAAGGTGTACTTCAACTAAGTGTGCCAATCCCAGGGGTTATCATCCAAAAGGCGTTTGATTATCATTGTTAAGTTTTTATTCATTGATTCAGCAACCCCATTCCCTTGTGGATAGTAGTTGGATGAAAATTTGAGAATTACCTAATTTTCGAAAGCCCATTAAATGAGGGATGTAGATGAAAAATAGGGAGCATTGTCACATACCAAAAAGAAAGGCATGCCAAACCGCGTGATAATGAACTCCTCTAAAAACTAGTTACCACCTTAGTGGTGTAATTTATAAGAACTTTTGCCTCTATCCATCATGTGTAGTAGTTAGTTGTGGTCAATATGTACCTATGGCCTATAGAAGGAGGGTTAATCATCCTTATGAAATCTATCCCCCATTGGGAAAATGGATGTACCTTGTAAATTGGTTGTAAAGGCATCATCAGATGTTTATTGCGCACGACATTGGTTTGACAAACATGACATGATCACACATGCTCATGAGTGTCTTTGAATAGGGTTGGCCAATAATAGTTGGATCTCAATATTTGGTGGGTCATGGCTTCAACTAACCTATGCCCTATGCCATACTTGTGAAACTCTGCAATAACTTGCTCAACTTCTATCTGATCTAAACAACACAGGTAGAGACTGTTGTAATTACGCTTGTAGATATTTCCATTTTTTAGCATATAGGAGTCACTCTTATTTCTCAAGGCTCTCCTCTAAGAACCATTCAATCCTTTTGGGAAATGGTTTTGAAGAAAATAGTAGACTATATCTTGATACCAGACAATAGTGACCACTCCTTCATTGATGTATACTTGGCACACTAAACCTTGCTCTATTTTTGCCATCATCTTGGTGAGGCCTTGACCTCTCACTTACTTCATTGGTTGGATCTCAATGTCAAACTCTTGTAGTATAGCCATCCACTTCCCCCTTCTCTCTCCTAGCTCATTTTTCATTAGTAAGGATTTGACAGCCAGATCAGGAATAATAGCGATGACTTTACTTTGGAGGATATAATGTCTGAACTTCTTGACAGCTTCAACCAAAATGAAAGATTGTTTGTCGAGATTGGGGTATTTGAGTTCAACATTTTTCAAGGGACAACTTTATGAAAGTTATTGGTCTCTCATCCTTCCCTTACTTCTTTTGGGTGAGGATGCCTGCACATGAATGTTTTGACGCAAAAGAGTAGACTTTGAATGACAAGAGGTAATTGGGGCTGACCAGAATCAGAGCGGTAGTAATGGGCATCTTAATCTCTTCAAAGGCTTCTTGAGCCAAAGCATTCCACTCAATCTTGGCATCCTTTTTTAACATGTCATTCAATGGACGTACTATCTCTGTGAACCCATTGATGAACTTTCTGATGAAGTTTATCTTACCAAAGAAAGACTTAGGCTCCTTTTGACTATTCAAAGGGACCAATTTGCGAATTTCCTCCACTCTTTCAGGGTTGATTGAAATGCCTATTTCAGATATGATGTGTCCGAGGAGTTTTCCTTGGGTCACTCCAAAGACACACTTCTTAGGATTTAGTGAGATTCCATAATGTCAACATCTTTTCAACACCTTGCATAGATCTTCAATGTGGTCCACGCAATTCTTGGAGAATACTGTGAGATCATCCATATAAATAAAAATACACTTGTTGACCAAGCCTTTAAAAACCTCATCCATAGCTCATTGGAAAATGGCTCATGCATTAATCAAACCAAATGGCATACAACAGTAAAAAAATGTCCCCCACTTTGTCATGAAAGCTGTCTTCAAGTGGTCTTCTTCTTTTACCATGACCTGGTTATAGCCAGAGTAACCATTGAGGAAAGAAATCATCTAAGAGCCATTTAACACTTGCAATACTTCATTGAGGGAAGGTAATAGGTAGTTGTCCTTTTCAGAATATCTATTCAAATTCTAGTAGTTGTCCTTCTAGATTACTAGCCCAATCACCGGAGTCACTGGCCTTTGTCTTTAGCGGAAAGGTTTCGCATCTGGGTTTAATGGGATATTGTGTATAATGATGACATGATCATAAGTTTTTAAGTCTTCATAGCTCTCTGCTATGACATCTTTGTACTTCATGAGTAACTCTACCATCCGCCTCTTTTCTTCGGTTGTGTTGACCTTTCCAATACAAACCTCCCTAGGTTCAAGCTGTGTGCTCAGATTGTAGAGCTTGTAGTCATCACCTCCTACCATTGGTGTCTTCCCCTTTTTGTGAGTGTGTTCTTCCTTGTCAAAAATTATTTCCAAGGCAACCATTCCTTTTAGGATAGAGTTAGTCTTCAAGTTTAAGATCCCTAGATCATTTGATTCTTCCATTTCATCTTCTCATTTGTCAATGTTTTGTCTTTCAAAGACTCTGTCACTCATGATGAACGCCAGTATCTATTGGTCATCTTGGAATACTTGGAAGTTTTTGATATTATCTGAAATGGTCGGTGTTGGTATATAGATTTTCCATCCTATCAAAAATACAAATATCCTCTGATTTTCTTGCCCAAATAGAAGGAAAACTAATACCACAGTTGACTTAGTTACTCACGACTAAACTCTCTACAATTCAAGGAGCAACTACCTTAAATAAAAATCAATCTTGACATTTCATTTATTTGCAAAGAATGAATTTAATACATACTTTTAACCTTAAAGTAAGAAAGGAAATTCAAAATTCCATATAAAATGACTTCAGAAAGATTTAGTATTCCAAGACAAATTCACATTCATTAAAGCCAATTGATTGAGATTAACAAAAAAACATTCCCAGAATGGTCGATTCAATAGATACTAAAATTAAGAGAAAAGATGGAAGGAAACCATAAATCACATGTACAGATTATAGTAGCATGCATTCGATTCCAACTAAAACCAAGGTGGGCATGCATCAATCAGACCAACCGATCCAAAAGAAATACTATCATTTGCTATAAACCAACTGATATTATATTTATATGTCTCAGTTCACCATACCATCATCCAAGAAAGTATTTGTAGAAAATAACTATAAAATAACCAAGTTTTCTGAAACAAGAGAACCGACCCCTCAAAGGTCATCCAAAATTTAATATAAAGCCATGCAGGGTATAATCAGTTTGATAACTAATTGTCCTTTAAAATAGGAAATGAAACTAAAACCTAAACCAACTGGAACTATCTTTTAGAAAGATTTAGTTGACCGATTGGTCCTTCTGAGCATCTCTATTCATGGTAGCATCAGCTACTTTACGCACGGAGATCCATTCCTCAAAGGCTGCCACAAATTTCTTGAGCATCACCTGATTCGGTAAAGAAACTAAATTGACCCTTTTCTCCCAGATGTATTTATAGTTCTGTAACTGTTCTAGCTTAGTTTCCAATGTCTTTATTTGTTCATCACCAAGGATTGTTAGTAATTTCACTCAGGGTATGACTAAGCAATCTCAAGCTACCATTTCTTTGGCATCCTTAATGCCTTGTGGTCACTCCACAAAGGATTCCTACTTTCTTTCTACATCAACTCCAATATTAGTTTCATTCTTGGCTAGCTTGTAAAGGCAATCAATATGATTGCTGAGGACCTCTTCAACACATGCCAGTGCTTTCAACATCTGACTGGATTCTTCAATACCCTGAACATAAAGTGCACACTGCCATTCTTCATTAACTTTAGCAACAAACAGTAAATTGGCATCCACATCAGGTATCATTTTCTCAGTTAAAAATTTATCTATTCCATAGACATAGCTTCATCTAGGTTAGCTATCTCTATTTCCAAACCATCTCTTTTCCCTTCCAAGAGTTTAACATCAGCTTCAAAAAAAGATACTAGAGAGGAAAACCTCTTGGTTATGTCTTCATAGGTCTATGAAAACTGGGTGACCTTTCCACCAACCTCTTCCACCCAGCTGAAAAATGCTTTAGATAAAGACCTGTCTTTGTGAACCTAATCCAGAAACTTTGGTTTATTTGGCGATTAGACATGTAAATTTAGAGGAATGATGGCTAGGGGTTGAGGGACAACATTTTGGAGCTATTGTATGTATTTAGCCATTTCACACAAGGCCTATTTTAATTTAGCCTTGTCCTCTGCATCCTTTACCACTCGATGATTAATTTTCTTGCTTGTGGAGTTGAAGATTTTTAAATCAGCTACTCTAGAAGCTACCCCTAGATCTACCTTCTATACATTAAAATCTTGTTTCGTGACCTCAGCACTAGTTTTATCAGAATTAGGTTTGAAAATTTATGTAACCTAGTGACCTGTATTAGGATCTACATCAAGCATGGACTCTACCTTTTGTTTCTTTGTCCATTGAGTCTTTCCAAGATACTTACTAACTAAGTCTCCAATAGGGAATGAAGTAGGAACATTATTCCTCTTTCTTCTCAGGGATAGGTCTAGCCAGTTTGGACTTTTTGGGCTTTCATTCTGTAAAGACATGTCAGTGCATGGGTTATTCAGAGGTGTTTAGTTCTACTGATCTGAATCTCCACCAAGATATTTTGACCCATAATTCATAGTTGGAGATTTTTTTCTCTTCAATCTCTTGAATTGTTTTATGTTGGGTTCCTCTGTATTTGAATCCAAAATGATACAAAAGTTTGAATCTACCTTCTCATTTATTTTTCTCATGTGCCTTGTTAAATTTGTTGAACTGTCAGAAACCAGTTCAGAGTCTTCAATTTTAGTGGCTTCCCTAGAACCTGTATCACCTGTAGGCAACAATGGTTCAATTCTATTAGTATGCTCTAATATGGTTCAGTTTTGGAAACTCTTGAACTTCTTTTGGTTTTCACCATAGGGGCTCCTTGATTCTTCTTCCATTGAGATTTAAGCCACTCTTCTGTCCTTTTGAAGACTTCTTCAGTTAAGGATCTCACATCCTCCTCTTCTATTTTCTTCTAGTCAACTTCTCTAATATCCACTTCTGTTTCTGACCCCATGCATCCAGATTCCAACACATCTTCTTCATCAAATTTCATATTCTTAATGTTAAAAGGAAGCTTTAGGGTAACAATTTTCCTTAAACAAAATCTAGAGCGTAGTCTCTTCATGACTTCAACTTCATCTGTGCAATCATCCCAAAAGTCCTCTAGCTCTGGCTGATGTAGGAGCATGGTATCAACTCTAAAATGGTTTTCCAAAAACTACTTGCTATCATAGTATTTCCTGGATTGATACAGTTGAAGATTCATCTATTTAAGTTCATTAATCAAGAAAGAGAAATCATGCATTAACCTGAAATGATAATGCCCCAATTCTAAAGGAAAGAAAGAACCAATTCCTCTTTTTACTTTGTACTTCTTCTCCACCATAAGCAATTGTCTGCCCACCTCCAATAGAATGCATTTATCGAATCAATACCTTGGTAATTTTAGAGGTTCATCACTCAAACCCCCAACCCTTAGGTAACTAAAAGTGGGAAATTGTATGTAGAAACTGCCATATATCTTAATAAATTCCATGAATTCCTTAGACATCCTGCAATTGATCTTTCCTCTTAACTCAAAAAATAGCTTGGACATAAATGTATCCTATATCCTTTTGAAACCTCCAGTATTCCTTCTTTTCTACAATAGGGGATAATATTCATAAATAGTCATGTGATTCCTCCATTCTTCATGCGGTAATCCATCCCAATTTTTGTAGATAGCCAGGATGTACAAAAGGTACGAAGACATGAAAAAGTTTGAAGCCAAGGATGGTTGGGATAGATTCTCATGCAATTGTTCTACAGTTACTTCAGCCCAATGAACAGAATTACCCACATCTAAAATAGCTTGAACAAAGATATACATCCACTCTTTCCAATTAGTATCTATGGGATTACCCTTTATCCTGTTTAACATCCTAGTTATATCCCTCACCTCTCGAAACATATAGTCCTTCCTTAGGGGTTTGGTAAAATGAGATCCTCCTTTTTTAGGGTTTAATAACCAATCTCTAGCTATATTGTTTTTGTATTCCTTCTTATTGTGATCAAAATCAACCATGACTTTCTTAATACTCCAATCTCCATACACTTCCACTAACGGAATCCTATGTGCAACCATTATTACTTCTCTATTTATGTTAACCATCACGTCACCACTTTTAGTATAAATACATCTCTCAGACCTATTATACTGGTTACAACATTCCATCACTAAGTCAGGACATGGAAACACCTCTGGAAAACCAGCTGCTTCCAATAGACCACTATCTACAATCCTTGTGGCTATCACCTCACCTTCTATTTTCCTCAACCTTTCCACAATCTCTCTAATATCATCATCAACCAGTGCTGTGTCTCTCATCTCAGGCAAAAAACTACTAATAGGAGAAAACTTATTCTCCTTTACAAATTTGACTTTGGAAGAAGACACAGAGAAATAATATTGCAATACTCCTACAGACACTGGACAATGTAGAAGAGAACCCAGCTCTTCACTTATAAAAGAAAGAAGCTAAAGAAAACATAGAGCCAAGGTTTTCCATAAAACTCATCATTCTTCTGCTCCTTGAAAATTTACCTCGCCACTCCCAAATGCCTCCAAAAGACAAGAAATATAGAATAAAGAAACATAGGGAAGGAAACTAATTATACACACTTCGCTTCAATTTCCATCACCTCAGGAAAATAGCCATGCAATAAATATTTTTGCCACAATTACTGCTACTAATTTGTCAAACATGCTCCGCTTCAGTAAGGAAAACACTTGGGCTAAGCTGGCATCACTCTTTGAGTCTTTTCAATCATTTCGGTATCAATATGCAAAGATTTGGCACACACCTTATTTTGGTAGTTATTGCATCTCAAATTCTGAACCTTGAACCATATGTTGGAATTCAAGATACGTGGTTCACAATGCTTTAATCTATACATGCACTTTACAACTATGGAGGGCCCTTAACAAACTTACATGAAACTTTATGAGTTTTGAAGCAAAATGACAAGTTCAAGTTTTATAAACTTAAACACTAGACTCCACGAGATAAGACTCGATAGAGGAGATTGATGAAGTGTGTATTGAATTATGAAGCTTGAACCATGAAAAGGAAGGTTCAAAGTTCAAGATTCAAATTATTGATTACAATAAAACATGCGACTATGATTGATTAACTTGACTTACCACGCTAACACTTTTTACATGACGCTTTTGGGAAAATGCATTTTGAACTTTGAACCTTGAACCAGGAGGTTCAAGTTCAAAGTTCAAGGTTCAATATACAACATGAACTTTGAAAAATGCAAAAATAATTGCAGCACTAAGGAATAAGGAAAATTATTTGACTGGCAACAGGTGGCTCCGACTGGGGATTAGGACTATGAGGGACTAAAAAATGAATCCAAGATCTCTAGTTTTGCACTTGACCAAACTAAAACACACACAACTAAAATAAAGCACAACAAAACTATATGTACAAAGGACAACTAAACTTAATTACAACTCAAAGAGCTTAAGATCTTTCTTGTTATAAGATAAGGGCATTTTTGTTCCAATTGTGTACCAGAGTCTGAATGAATTAGTCCCTAGAACTTGACTGATTTCAAATGGCCCTTTCCAGAGGGATTCAAATTTACTATGAGCACCTCAGGGTTCCCTCCTTTTATCCCATAGTAATACTTTGTCATTCTCCATGAACCTTCTCAGCCTAGCCCTCCTGTCAAAAATATTTTTCACCTGGGATTGATGAAGTGCTATGCGATTTACCATCTCTTCTCTTTCTTCTTGGATTTTTCTTAAATACATGATTCTTTTATCCAAGCCATCTGGGAAAGCTTGGTCTTCAATCACTTTTTGTAATTTTATCGATGTAACCTCTAGAGGTAGTGAGAGTTGAGCTTCTACTCCATAGACCAGTTCAAATGGAGTCATAACTATCACCCTCTTGGGAGAAGTACGATCGGCCCAAAGGGCTTCAAATAATCTTTTGTACCAATCCTTGGAATTTTCACTCACCAACTTCTTCATAATAGTGATCAAATTTTTATTTGTAGACTCTGCCTACCCATTACCTTGGGGAAAATAGTTATACAAGTGTGACAATTGAATTCCGTTGTCATAACATAATATTTGCATCTCTTGGGAGGAGAAGTTTTGCACATTATCAGCTACAATTTTCATAGGAACACCAAATCTAACCAAAATGTTTTCTTTTAAGAATGAACAGACCACCTCTAAAGTAGTTTTTCTTACCGCTATAGCTTCTACCCATTTTGTAAAGTACTTTGTGGCAGTTAAGATATGAGTATGACCGGTGCTTGATGGGGGGTTTATTGGCCCTATAAAGTCTGAACCCCACTACTTGAATGGTTCTTCAATGATCACTGGCCTTAAGAGTAAAGCAGCTAAACATAGCTTACCAAAAAATAACTTACATTTTTCACATTGTGCTACCCACTTGTATGCATCCTTAAACATTCCAGGCCAATAATAGAAATTCCTTAATATCTTGAAAGATGTTACTGTAGATGAGAAATGTCCACCACAAGCTTTTTTATGAAAATATTAAAGCAACTTCTTTTGTTGATCTTCATCTATGCATCTAAGAAACATCCCATCCAAGCCTCTTTTGTACAATATATCATCAACTATGACATATTTGGCTACCTTGAGCTTTAAGTTCCTTTGATATTTTGTTGTTAGGTGATTAGGACACTCTCCATAGGTGAGATAATAAGCTACATTTGAGAACCAAGCATCTTTCAATCCTATAAACAAGGATAAAGGGATCTCATCCCCGGAAGCCACATCATTTTCTGCAATCAACTTGTAGAGGCCTTGACCCCTTACCAATTTAGTAGGTTTGATTTCCAAATCAAAATCTTGTACCTTTTCCACCCAATTGGCTCTTTTATTTATGGACACCTCTTGCTGAGTTAGAATACTCTTAAACACAAAATTCAGAACATATACAGTAGAGTGGGAATGAAGAATGTAATACCAAAATTGTTTGACAGCTTTAACCACTATGAAGGCTTTCTTTTCTAAAGGTGAATATTTCAATTCATATTTCTTTCGAGGTATACTCATAAAAGAAATGGGAACCTCTTCACCAGCCTCATTCTATTGTAAGAGGACACCCACCATAGTGTGTTCGGATACATAACAATGTATCTCAAAATCTTTTCAAAAATCTGGATGAGCAAGAACTGGGGCTTGATAGATTACCTCTTTAACTTCATCAAAAGACTTCTTGGCTTCATCATTCCATCTGAAAGTTTGTTTCTCACTCAGCAAACTTACCATGGGTCTAGTTGTTTCTAAAAGATCTAGCACAAATCTCCTCAAAAAGTTAATCTATGCAAACAAAGACCTTATTCCACTCCTCTTAGATGGTTGGATCTCTCATACCCTTTCTAGATCAATTGTAATCCCTTTTTATGATACTATGTGACCCAACAATTTTCCCTTAGTCACATAGAAAATAGATTTCTTAGGATTGAGCGATATTCCTTGATTCTTGCATTCTTGAAGGATGAGTCTCAAATCCTTAGGATGTTTCTTCCTTCTACAAGAGAAGACAATCAAATCATCAAGGTATACCACAATCACTTTATTCATTAAATGGCTGAAAGAAGAATTGATAGCCCGTTGGAACATTGCCCTTGCATTGATTAGGCTGAATGACATTCAATTATATGCAAACGTGCCCCAGTTGGGAGTGGTGAACGTCATTTTGTGTTGGTCCTTAGGAGCCACACTAATTTGGTTTTACCCCAAGAACCCATCCAAAATTGACATCATCTCTGACCTTGCTAGCATCTGTAGAATGTGATCCATATTAGGGAGAGAAAAATTGTCTTTCAGGATAGACTGATTTAGGTTCCTGAAATCAACGCAGATTCATATTTCCCCATTTTTCTTGCAAACAGGTACTATGTTTACCACCCAGGTAGAATGGTGGATTGGATATATTATTCTAGCCTTAAGAATTTTATCTACCTCTCTGAAGATCGCATCTGCAACCATGGGGTTATAATTTCTCAACTTCTGCCTAAAGGGTTTGGCTCTTGGTTTCAAGGGAATATGATGCCGGAACTACCCTTTCCTGAAGTCTTTCAAATCTTCATATGACCATGCAAACAAATCCTTGATCTCTCATAGAAATTTTGTGAATGTTATCTTCTCGTCAAGCTTGGAACATGTACCCAAATTCACAAATTTTGGGTTTTCATTACTCCCAATATTTATTTTCTCAAACTTACTAGATTTCTCCTCGTTTGTTTCACTGACTTGGCCAAAAAAGTGTCTTTGTGATCAAAAAAAGTTTCCATAGTCACAAGGCCTTTGGGAATATGATTTCCCTTTAACTAAATAATATCTTCTCCTTGTTGAACTTCCTCATTAGCACAAAATTATTGACACTTGAATTTTGATCCTTCGAAAAATATAGAGAACTTCTCAATACCTTGGAGGAATGTCAACACATGAGCATCATTACTAAAGACTTGCCAAGAGTTAGCATTATCGAGTACACTGGGTTGATGAACAAGGTCAATGGTGTATTGATCACTATCAAAGTTAGGATGAGGAATTAACAGAGCTGTAGAACCAGCTAAGATATCTTCTCTGGAATTCAATTCCCTAGGTAAAGATTTGATTGAGAATGCTTCAAATCCTTCAATCTCATCCCAAACTCTATTCTGGTAGTGCTTGATCCTTTCATTTCTTACTGCATATTTCCCTCTCACTTGTTTTACAATCAATTCTACATCTCCCTTCTCTCTTAGCATTTTAATGCCTTTTATTTTTACTTCTTGAATTCTGAGTAACATAGCTTCATATTCTACGGTGTTATTAGTATTCTCAAATTCAAGCTTGAAAGAAAAAGGGAAATTTTCCTCAGTCAAAGATATCAAGACCACCCTAGCACCCGAACCAGTTGATGAATAGCTCCCAACAAATTCCAAAATCTAGAGTTTATCATTATCAGTACATTTTCATCCATGACATCAATTTCTGGCATGATCAAAAAGTTAGCAAAATCCATTTCTTGGTACAAGATGTGAGACTTGGGGTCTTCAAAGGGAAAAAAAGGTATATTTGGACTTAGTCTCAGGTTGTAAAGTGACCTTCTAGTTTCCAATAGGAATGATAGCCTGCAACCAATCTAATTTGACCTCACCACCCAAATCTTTGCAAAAGGCTCTACTAAAAAACATACCATAACTAGTTGGTATGTCAGCAACCAAGATTGTCAATTTGAGTCTCTTTTCAGGGAAAGATGCTAGTGTGACTTAGGCATCTTTGATTTGTTTGAGCAATGGGAATTTCTTAGAATCCATAGAGTAGCATTTACTGATTTTGTTTTTTAAAGGCAAATCAAGGGCTTTTGCTACTGAAGAAGGCATAATATTGTCGGAGGCTCCAAAATCTATAATGTAATTGCTAAGTTTATGACCGTGGATGAATAATGACACACAGAAAGGTTCTGGTTTCCATATTACATGAGCAAATCCCAAGGATCCTAAACTGATGGTGGGTTCATTAACTTCAAGCTGATTTAGCTTAGTGCTCACAAGTGTCTCACCGGTAGATATAGCATTTTTTTGACTAGACCACACAATAGGGGATGAACCCTTCACATAATCTATCAACTTATCTAATTCACAAGGGTTTGATTTCAAATATTCGGTAGGAGATATTTGGATTTTAGATGACTTACAAAACTCAATGAAATCAAAAGTGGGCCCAGAGTCTGACTTGTTAAGAATCTTCACCCCTGTCGATTCACCCCCTAGAATCTTTATGCTGCTACTAGCTTGACTCATTGGTTCTTTATCTTTCTCACCTTGGAAAGTAGACGAAGAATGACTGTTAATTTTTCCACCTTGCTAACCTTGGGTAAGCACTGAACATGAAGGTTCCTCCAGAGTTATAAGAATGTCACCACCTCAGTCTGAATTAGACTCATACTCAATATTGTAACTCATGGAGTCACCAGGTCCTCTAGAGTTCTCTTCATCGCCAGGGATTTCCACAATGGTTTCTTTGTTGGCTTCCATTTATTTGTACCACACCATCTCAGGGCAAGAATCACCATCATGCTCATCAGTTAGATGAAAGATACACATATTATTTTTAGCAGGAGTAGATTCAATTTGAAGTCTTGGCTGATGTGGCAAAGCATTTGACTGCTTTCCATAATTTCCCATTCCTTGGTTTCCATACCATCAAGGAATATCTTGATATGGAGCAGGGGTGGACTTTGGTAACTACCTTTTAAGAGCAATCATGTCATTGACTAGTCTTTGTACCACTAGATCAGACAAACTAGAGATAGATGCCTAATTAGCTAGTATTTGCAGATCTCTTTTCCACTTTCTTGCTATTATAAGATCATCTTCAAGTTCTATGGCCAAAAGTTGGGTTGTAGCTAAGTCAGCATCTCTATCTTGTCTTAACTGATAACTTATGTCAGGTGGCATTGCATTTACAAATAAACCTTTTTGGTTCTCATCATTAGGTCTTTTGGCATTGGGTATTTGATGGAGAATCTTATTGAATTTTACTACAAATTCCCTCATTGGTTCTTGCATTTCCTTTTTTAATTGGGATAAATGGAGTAGGATGGAATGCTCATCTTTAGCAGATTTGAAACGTGATTCAAAAGACAGTTTCATAGAATTCCAATTAGTAATATGGCCATTTGGTAAATGGTAGAACCATTCAGATGCTGATTCAGCAAGGGTTTGCACAAATAACCTAATCGCCACATCTTCATGTTGAACAACCAATACCCCATAGACAATATTAAAAGAATTCAAATGATCTTTAACAGAGAATTTTCCATTGCCATAAAACTTAGGTAAGATATCTCTGGCTCCTTTTGGAAAGGGGTGATTACCTTCTAAATTCAAGGGATCGACTGCTACTCCCTAAGGTTGGGCCATTATTGAACTTGGGAAGATTGTAGCAATGGGTGGAACTTGGGTTCTTGAAAGGTTTAATGCTTTCCAATTAGTGGAATGCGAAGATGCACCAGGAGTGACCTTAGGTGGAGAAGAGGGTCTACTTTTTTCTTTCTTCTTTGGAGTATAAGTAGTTGGGAAGTTAAGGTTTTGCAATTCTTGATAAAAGCTATAAAAAATACCTTCTCTTCTTTGAGAGCGGGTATAACATCTAGGATCTAGTATGGCAGATGTTTCTATGGTCTATGTGAATCTCTATCTACCACAACAACCTCTTGAGCAATAGGGAGTCCCCTCAACCACTCACCTATTTATTCTTCTTCTTCAATGACCAGTCTCACTTGTTGATATTGAGGACCACTTGTTCTAAGGTTCCAAGCTACTGCATTAAGATAGACAATAATATCCTCTTGGGTATCAGAGAAATGAAGGTTAGGTTACAAAATTGGGAGAACATCTTACTGACTAGGTATTATATCAGCAGGAAGTACCATGATTAATCAATAAATAAAATATTTTGGTACTGGTCTACACATTAGACTCCCCAATAGAGTCGCCAAAAATCTATTGGTATACAAATTTTCCTTCCTATCAAAAATAAAAATATCCTCTAACTTTCTTGCCCAAACAGAAGGAAAACTAATACCACAATTGAGTTAGTGACTCATGAATAAAATCTTTGTAATTCAAGGAGCAACTACCTTAAATAAAAATCAATCTTGACATTCCATTTATTTGCAAAGAATGAATTTAATACATACTTTTAACCTTAAAGTAAGAAAGGCTATTCAAAATTCCATGTAAAATGACTTTAGAAAGATTTAGTATCCCAAGATAGATTCACATTCATCAATGCCAACTAACTAAGATTAATAGAAAAAAATTCCCAGAATGGCCGATTCAATAGATACTAAAATTAAGAGAAAAGATAGAAAGAAACCATAAAACACATGTACCAATTATAGTAGCATGCATTTGATTCCAACTGAAACCAAGGTAAACATGCATCAATTAGACCAACTGATCCAAAAGAAATACTATCATCTGCTATAAACCAATTGATATTATATTTATATGTCTCAGTTCACCATACCATCATCCAAGAAAGTATTTGCCAAAAATAACTATAAAATAACCAAGTTTTCTGAAACTAGAGAGCTGACACCTCAAAGGTCATCCAAAATTTAAAATAAAGCCACATAGGGCATAATTGGTTTGATAACTAATTGTCCTTTAAAATAGGAAATGAAACTAAAACCTAAAACAACTGGAACTATCTTTTGAAAAAATTTAGTTGACCAATTGGTCCTTCTCAACATCTCTATTCGTGGTAGCATCGACTGCTTTACGTACAGAGCTCCATTCCTCAAAGGCCATCATAAATTTCTCAAGCATCACCTGATTTGGTAAAGAAACTAAATTGAGCCTCTGGTCCTAGATGTATTTACAGTTCTGTAACTATTCAGTTTATTTTCAAGTGTCTTTATTTGTTCGTCAACAAGGATTGTTAGTGATTGCACTCAGGCTATGACTGAGCAATCTTGAGCCACCATTTCTTTGGCATCCTTCAGGCCTTGTGCTCACTCCACAAAGGATTCTTGCATTCTTTCTACATCAACTCCAATCTTAGTTTCATTCTTGGCCAGCTTGTAAAGGCAATCAATATGATTGTTGAGGACCTCTTCAACACACGCCAACACTTTCAATATCTGACTAGATTCTTCAATACCTTGGTCATAAAGTGTACACCGCCATTCTTCATTAACTTTAGCAACAAACAGTAAATTGGCATCCACATCAAGTATCATTTTCTCAATTAAAAATTTATCTATGCCATAGACATAGGCTTCATCCAGGTTAGCTATCTCAATTTCTAGGCCATCTCTTTTCCCTTCCCTAAGTTTAACATCAACTTCAACAACAGATACCAGAGAAGAAGACCTCTTGGTTATGTCTTCATAGGTTTGTGCAAACTGGGTGGCCTTTCCACGAACCTCTTCCACCCAACTGAAAAATTCTTTAGATAAAGACCTGTCTTTGTGAACTTGATCTAGAAACTTTTGATTATCAGGTGATTTGACATCTAAATTCAGAGGAACCATGGTCAGGGTTTGAGGGACAGGATTTTGGAGCTATTGTATGTATTTAGCCATTTCACACAAGGCCTGTTTTAATTTAGCCTTGTCCTTTGCATCCTTTATCACCCGATGATTATTTTTCTTGTTTACGGAGTTGAAGATTTTTAAATCAGCTGCTCTAGAAGCTACCCCTAGATCTACCTTCTCCAAATTAAAATCTTGTTCTGTGACCTCAACAGTAGTTTTATCATAATTAGGTTTAAAAATTTCTACAACCTAGTGACTTGCATTAGGATCTACATCAAGCATGGACTCTACCTTTGGTTTCTTTTTCTGTGGAGTCTTTCCAAGATACTTACTGACTAAGTCTCCAATAGAGACTGAAGTAGGAAAAATATTCCTCTTTTTGCTCATGGATAGCTCTAGCCAATTTGGAGTTTTTAGGCTTTCATTATGTAAATAAATGTCAGTGCTTGGGTTATTCAGAGGTGTTAAGTCCTACTGACCTGAATCTCCATTGAGATCTTTTGACCCATAATCCATAACTGGAGCTTTGTTTCTCTTCAATCTCTTGAATTGTTTTATGTTGGGTTCCTCTATATCTAAATCCAGAATGATGCAAGAGGTTGAATCTACCTTCTCATTTCTTTTTCTCCTGCACCTTGTTAACTTTCTTGAACTGTCAGAAACCAATTTGGAGTCTTCAATTTTAGTGGCCTCCCTAGAACCTGTATCACCTGTAGGCAACAATGGTTCAATTCTATCAGTATAGTCTAATAATGGTTCAGTTTTGGAAACTCTTGAAAATCTTCTAGTTTTCACCAGAGGGGCTCCTTGATTCTTCTTCCATTGAGATTTAAGCCACTCTTATGTTCTTTCGAAGGCTTCTTCAGTTAAGGATCTCACATCCTCCTCTTCTCTTTTCTTCCAATCAATTCTCTAATCTCCACTTCTATTTTTGACCCCATGCATCCAAATTCCAACACTTTTTCTTCATCAACTTTTATATTCTTAATGTTAAAAGGAAGCTTTAGGGTAACAATTTGCCTTAAATAAAATCTATAGCATAGTCTCTTCATGACTTCAACTTCATCTGTGCAATCATCCCAAAAGTCCTCCAGCTCTGGCTGATGTAGGAACATGGCATCAACTCTAAAATGGTTTTCCACAAACTACTTGCTATCATAGTAGTTCCTGGACTAATATGGTTGAAGATTCATCTCTTTAAGTTCATTAATCAAGAAAGAGAAACCATGCATTAACCTGAAACAATAATGCCCCAATTCTAAAGGAAAGAAAGCACTAATTCATCTTTATACTCTGTACTTCTTCTCCACCATATGCAATTGTCATCCCACCACCAATAAAATGCATTTATCTAAATAATACCTTGGTAATTTTAAAGGTTCATCACTGAAACCCCCAACCCTTAGGTAACTAAAAGTGGGAAATTGTATGTAGAAACTGCCATATATCTTAATAAATTCCATGGCTTCCTCAGACATCCTACAATTGATCTTTCCTCTTAACTCAAAAACAAGCTTAGACATAAATGTATCCTATATCCTTTTGAAACCTGTGATATTCCTTCTTTTCTGCAATAGGGGATAATATTCATAAATAGTCATGTTATTGCTCCATTCTTGATGTGGTAATTTGTCCCAATTTTTGTAGATAGCCAGGATGTAGAAAAGGTATGAAGACATGAAAAAGTTTGAAACCAAGGTTGGTTGGGATAGATTCTCATGCAATTGTTCCATGACTACTTCTGCTCAATCAACATAATTACCCACATCTAAAATATCTTGAACAAAGATATACATCCAGTCTTCCCAATTAGTATCTATGGGATTACCCTTTATCCTATTTAACATCATAGTTATATCCCTCACCTCTTGAAACATATGGTCCTTCCTGAGGGCTCTAGGAAAATGAGATCCTATTTTTTCAGGGTTTAATAACCAATCTCTAGCTATATTTTTTCTGTATTCCTTCTTATTCTAGTCAAAATCAGCCAGGGCTTTCTTAATACTCCAAAATCAGCAACAACTGGCACAACCACCAGCTCAATGGAGAATTTCTTCTGTTTAGACTTTTCTAGTGGCTGTAAGGAACTTTTCGACACTGCAAAAGAAGTAACGACAACATTCCTTCTTCTTGGGACACTCTAGATATTAAACGCTTCAAAATCTTTTATCAAATCCCACACATGATTATGGTAAGATGCCCACTGCTTATCAGTGCATGAATACTAGCTCCAAATATTTCTAACTATTAACTGTGAGTCTCCCTCTACAACCAAAGCCTTTACCTTCTTTTCATGGGCCATGAGGAGACCTCACAACAGCACCTTGTATTCAGTGACATTATTGGTGCAGTAGAATTGTAGCCTATAAGCAATGTAGTATGAGGCACCTCGAGGGTTGACCAACTCTATCCTGACCCCTGCTCCTTGTTTACATTTGGAGCCGTCAAACTTGAGCTTCCATATGGGATGACCTTTATGAGAAGAGGGCTAAGCTTGGGGATCCAATGCGTCCTTAATGGATGTACACCTGCTTTGGGTTTAGGAGAGGTTTCTATTGGTGATAATTTTTTTAGGGATCAGGGCCTCCATATCCTCTACGCTCAGAGTTTCCCTTGCGGAGAGGGGAAACCATTCCATCTTTTGTTTATCTCTCACATCACGCCATACTTCATGCCATGGGGGTAAGAAACCATCATCAAAGGAGCTCCATTCCTCTTGTATTGGATGCTCAGTTGTGGGGACTTGAAGTTGTTCACAAACGGGAGGTCTGTCATCACCTAAATGTGTTGTTGTCCATTTTGTAGGTTAGGTGCGTAAGACATTTGGCTCATTACTTGAACCATCACATCTTGGCACTCTTGGCATTGAAACTCTGAATGATTTGTTTGGTGCAAGCGATAATATCCTGGTAGCATTAATATGTTTGGGTCAACATCTTGCCCAAGATGTTTCATGTTTTTCATCATATTTCCTACAAACTCTATAAGGATCTCCTCAGGAATTTGATTATGCACCAACGCTCGTATGGGGCTATCATTTGAATTTTCTTCTTCTTTGAAGTAAAATGTGAAAGCCTTATTGAATCGATACACCCCCAGATCAGTTTGTGAGAAGAGAACTTCATTTGGGGCATTGTATTCAGTTATCATCTATTGGAGTTTGGGTTCAACATCAATCTTGATTTGGTTATTGAGTCCTTTCCAAGGTAGCCAAAGTTGAGTGAAACCTATGGAGAACCAACCCCTCAAGGACCAAGTCCACTCCCTATTGAGTAAAATGTCATATGTTTTTGGGATGTCCACCACATGTATGTCGATGCAATCCTAGATTTTGGGGTCAGTGGTTAACTCTATGTGTGTATCCTTTAGGACCCCAATGAATTTGACCTCCATTTTGTGAAGTTGGATCAAAACCCTGATGGTTGGTTGAGATTTCATCCCTAGATTGTGGCATATGGATAATGGCATGACATTACATGAAGCCCCTAAGACAATTAGGTAGTTGTGTAAGTTCTTTCTAAAAATCTTAAGGCTGAGCAAGAATGGGGGTACTTCTACCTGTTATCAAAATTCCTTTATCTTAGCAATTTTACTTTAAAGACATATTTGGGAATCAACTCATCCCATTTATTGTTATAAAATCAGTTGATATGCAATTAGAAAAGTAAATACAATGCAAAGTTTCGAAAAAGAAAAACATTTCATTTGTATTGAACAATGATAAAATACACTTTTTGAGTTCTTTCATTTGAAAATATAAACACGTGTATTTAAGAGTAGTTTAGAAAAAGACTCACACAAGCCGTGAGCATAGCTTGTTCTTTCTTCTACAGATTTAAGATTTTAAATAGATTTTCAAAAAGAAATAGAATAGGAGAAGAGAGATGGTTTAAAAGTAACCAGTCATTGCCTATTGCTTTGACTGGTTAGTGCGGTTGCTAGGCTTGAAGTCATCCTTAATCAGTGAGTTTTCCAGCGAGTTCATAAGTCTTGCAAAGAAATTGAAAAGACAATGATATTAGATCCTGATACGGATCTAAGCAATGGCTGGTTACTTCAATTTTTATCTATGCCTATGCTGACTTTAACACTGTCCTAAATATGCAGAAGAAAGAAAACCAGGATATCCTCAATGTGGGTGTAAAAAAGGAAATATTCATGCTAAGGTGTTGGTTTCATGTGCAGGAAAATAATCACTCCAATGTGTATGTGCCCCTAACCGAGGCTCCGTTCGAGCATGAGCCCGACATACACATTAGAGTAATTATTTTAAACAGATGTCAAGAATTAGGAAGGAACTATATAATGTTAAAGGGACACATTACTTTTGATATGAAACCTTTCATTGTAATCAAATGGATCATCTAAGTCTATTTAAGGGACAACAATCTCAAGTTGAAACCTTATAGATTATAATAGCAACAAAGAATTTTTTCCAACAAATACAAGCATGTTAATTTCACAAGGAACAGGTGCTGAAAGCTATCGGTGCAAAGAACAGAAATTGGTTTAGGATGGAAAAAATGAATACAGGCTGTAATTATTATTGTGTTGTTCCTTATTGACCACTGGTGGAGAGTAACCAAAACAACAAGGTTAAATGCTAAGATGTGGTTTTATTCAGTATTAAGTAAAGATGCTTCAGATGAATATAAGAAATAGTTCAACAATAGTTCACCACAAGTAAAGCAGAGAATGCCTTAAATTAATGCAAACTAGAAGTGTAGTATACAACTTCAATAATGATCAAGAATGTCATAAATATTCAAAGTACCCAAAGAGCACTGGTTATACAGTCATAGAGCTAAATAGTTCAAGTGCTTCATTCAATAAGAGTAAAAATGCCTAGATTGAGGCATGAAATAACAAAGAAAGTGATAACAACAATCATGGCATGAAATAACATTATGACAATGATCTCCAATATAGTCATAGTGCAGATCATTAAGGACAGTGGCATTAAATATGAATTGATACAAATCAAGGTTGATATGCTACAGTCAAGAATAGATTCAAGAATAGTCTAAAAATGAAATGATAGCAGTTGAGTTTGTTTAAATAAATTAGGTTCGAAGCCACTATGAAAGACTTCAGACCCTCATGCAAGGAAAGGCACCATAAGTAATGCAAATAACACAGCATAAAATGAGAAGAATAATGCCAACAGGTAACATTTCATCAAAATCTGCTAAAAAAATGAGAAACAAGAAACAATGGCAATAGTAAGATAACTCTCAGCATCCAAAAGAAGCAACAACAAGTCCAAGCTAAAATCAACAAAACTCCATTCACGACATGTCTTAGTCAAGCATGATTTGTTCCTGGTTATAAAGAAAGCAGAAAATAATGGTGTCTAAATGGAAACAACAGAACCACGTTTTGCTCATCAATAAACCCCATCCATGGCACATATATTTCAACAACAGATAAACTTCAAAGGGAAAAATACCAATAATGGTCACATAGAAAGAAATGTTTCCAACAGACACAACAACTCCCAGTCATGGCGTCAGTAAAGAAGCAACATCAAGCCAAAATTCTCAAAAGATCAATTAAAAACAACAATCATGGTAATGGCATCATAATAAGCATTAACTCTATGTGAGCGCAAGCAAAGACCCAACAAACTCTAGGTCGGGTCTCAAAGAAAACAAAAATGTGCCCAGCAAAGAAGCAACAAAACTAGATGTGGCTCCAAGATGCAAGCTAGTTCAAAACTGCAGAAGAAAACTCCTAACCAGTCATGGCGTGAGTGCAAGAGAGCTCTAAAAACTAGTAATGATTGCAGAATATGCAGTCTCTCCAAGCAAAGATGATAGTGGAGTAGGATCCAAAAGTGGTGGCTACAAAAATACAGGAAACCCTATGCCTCTTCTTTCCTCCAGAATTTTCATGACAAAATGCAAAATGAGTGATTTTAGGGTTATCAAATGAGATATATTATGCCCTTAATCATATTGTATAAAGCTTGAAATCACATCATTTAGCTTTTCCTTTTTGTTAGCCGATGCTTTTAGTTGATATTTTTATTTGCCAATTTTCATATGGACTTAGGTGTCAAGCCTTATGGGTAGGTTTTTTTAATTATTTTTATGAACCTTTCCCTTATTTTTGTATAAGTCTTTCTTGTAAAAGAAATATTAATGATATCATTATAAATCATTTAATATTTTGCTATTCTTCATGCAAAAATGGAGGTTGATGGACTTCTTCATATACCATGGTCATTAAGTTGTGAGTGACATGTGTTTAAAGGGGGAAAGAAAGAGAAATATTAGGTGAGACTAAATCATGAGAAGGAATTTTAGGAGTTAAATGTGGGGTCAAATTTCAACTTTGACTAGGCATTTTTTGTGTCTTTATGACTAGTTGGAGTGTTTTTGAAGCAGTTATGAGTGAGTCATAGGTTCTTTTATGAATTAGTGCAGTTTATTAGTCAGTTGTCATCATTTCGGATGAGTATTGCCTCCTTTTTTGGAGCCCTTTTTCATGGATTCGACCCCAAGGACTGGGGATTGTACTTAGTGAGTTTTGGAATCACTTTTTCATTCAATTCTGATTATGCAGAGGAGGCTTATGAGACATTTATATGTCCTTAGCATTTTTGTGTAGATATTTGTAACTCTTTTGGAAGATCAAATGCAAGTGATAGCAACTGAGTTTAATATTATTTGAGTTTTCTTTTGGAGCCTTCTTTTCTTTCTGCATTTTTGTGTCTACTTTCAGGTGATTTGATAAAGATAATTAGTGAATTGTCATTGTTCCATGCTGTTTTGTCTCACCTAAACATCTAGTTGTAGAAAAGTATATTTGTTTGCAGGTTGTAGTTCATGTCTTAAGGGGTGAATCTCATAAGAGAGGCATTTGTTTTCCTCCTTATTCTGGTTCATTTTTCAGACTTTATTGCAAAGTACTTATGCAAGCCTATACAAAAAGGAAGTGTTATGTGTTCATTCAGATAGTATAGTAATTCTTCTTAGTTACCTGTACTTGAATTTTCATATCATCTTTGGTGTATCACCTAGTTCTCTAGTTTTTTTTTAAAAAGTCCTAGGTTCTTTTCAGTAACTTCTATCTCTTTTCCCATAAGTTCAAGTTAGTTTTGTGGAATTATAAGTAATTATCCAATAGGAACCAGCCTAGAAACCAGAGGTTTCATTTCTAGTTACATATTTCCCACATGTAGAAATGAATCCCATGTTAGGAAAATTTGTTAAACTTGTGTAGTTTAATAGGGTGCAATTTTTAGCCTTAACACTACCCTCTCCTTAAACATGGTTTGCATTTCCTTGGCCACATTTACGTTGGATGAATTTCTAGCATTACTACTGGATGGGACCGATTTAGAATGATCCAATGATTTTAGGAGGGCCTCTCTCTTCAAAGGACAACTTTGCAACATGTCATACATTGACATATTGGCTTTAACTCTCTTGAATTCCTCCAGTGTGCTATACTTCTCGGTGACCCAAGCTAGATTCTTCAGCATGGTGGGCTAGTGTTACATTGTCAGGGAAACAATGGCACTGGGACCTCTAAGAGGTGTATGATTATTGTTAGCCCATGGGTCAGGTGGGGTGGACTGCATTCTTGAGGGAATACCATTAGTTAGAGGTTACCTTCTGCTTCTCAAATTATAATTGCTTCTATTATTATTCTGAAAAGCATGGATCTCAAAGTACTCAGACTAACTTTGTTGATTGAAAGGGAAGATAAATTCCTCTTTAGTTGGGTTATTGGTAGGACTTCCTCTTGTACCTGGGTCATAAGAATCGAAGACCATGGCACTGAAATGAGTATGGGAGTTATCAGGATCTTGGATCTGTTGATTGTCGAACTCTCCCCTGTACTCATTATCTAATTGGTGTGTGTTGGGAGCTTGATTGAAATTGACCTTAGATGAGTTAAAGGCATTGGCATTATCGGAGGGTATACTACCATTATTGGAGCGCGTGTTCCATGTCCTGTTAGTTCATTTTTGACCAAAGTGTTTATCTTGAGAAGCATTCCCATAACCTCCACTATTATTGTTATTGTTGTTGTTGTAATTGCCATAATTATGATTTTGATTCTGGGAGTAGGTGTTTGGGGCAGCGGTTGGTCATTGGTAGTTCCCTTGGTTCTGAGGTGGATTAAAATTCATCCTGGTAATCTCACCTATTAACTGGGACAATATCTTTTTCATGGCATCCAAATCATTCACTAAAGCATGGTCTAGCTCATTTGGGATAATGACCTTTTGTTCACATAGGGCTTCCTTATGTGCATCATATCCTAGGTATGTGATGGTGAGTGGTGGGGCAACAGTGTATGGGGTTGGCACCAGATTGAGTCTTAGGGTGTGCTGCACCAGGAGTTGATTATTTGCTGCAAATGGACCAGTCATGGTAGTATTCCCTAATGTTGGTGAGATGCCATAGTTTCCACATGCTTGTGGATCTATTTGTTAGGTGAATGTGATGGCCTCATTAAAAACTTTCTCCAGAGAATCAATGTCGCCTGTAGGTAGCCTTTTAAGAAATATGGAAGTTAACAAATCCAAGGCCCTTAGGTAAACTTGTAGAGCAGCGCCTTCAGGTACCATGTAAGGAGCCTCCAATTTTTGGTTCATCTTGTGGAAGTTGTGATTGAACATGGCAATAGGTTCATTGTGGTTTTTTATCACTGAGATGAATTGGTGGTGAATATTTTTTGGATCCACCTATAGCTTGAATTGATTGAGGAATTTTATTTCAAATTATCCCCATGTCGAGATGGATGCCCATGGCAAGTTCAAGTACCAATTATATGCAAACTCCCCCAATGTGTAGGGGAAGAGGTGGCACATGACATCCTGATGTGCAATCTCCTTATGGTTACATAATTCTTTGAAGGCACGGATGTGCTCTTTCGCTGTCTTAGATTACCCATAGATGAAGAGTGGACAAAATTTCTCAGGGTTTTTGGGCAGCTCATGGAGTTGTCCTTGTAGATCCAATGGATAACTTTGTGCATTTGTGAAGAAGTCCATTGGAGCTGGTTGTGGAAAAACAACAAGTGGGGCAGTGATGCACGGAAATGGTGGAAGGTTAGGGTGGTGTAGGACGTCCCCCCTTGTTTTGCTTTACTACTGCGAGGTCTGTGAACTTCTCTGAGTTCTAGGAATTCCCCTTTGTTTGGTGAGGATCTGAGGACTCATTCAAACATTTTAGAAGAGAATGATCCAACGTTCTGGGGTTTCCCTTTCGAGGGCCCTCCTTATAGCACCACTTCTGTTGAGAATCATTTTTACACGAGGCAACGGCTAGGAATTTACGAGAGAAAATTCCCCTCTTGGAAGAATGATATTAGTCACTCTCAAGGTTCCTTCTATGTTGGGTCTCAACCGCTTGGATTTCTCAATGGAAGATAAATGTGAATTTGTTCACGAGGAGGCCTTTGCTAGTTCGTATTTCAAAAGGGCTTCAAAACAAACTTTAAGCACAACAATACTTTCTTTTTTTGGGATTTTCATATTTTAAATGAAAACAATGTTAATCTAATTAATCTACCGTAACTGATATGCAAGGAAGGTAAGAGGCATGGTTACGAGAATTTAAAAGAAATCGACTAAAAATAAATTCTCTATTATGGCTTGTCCACATGGAGTCAGCTGGAAGAGGTCCTCAAATCATGCAGAAACGACCCTCTTGACATGATCTTTGTGACCGAAAAATCAAGTTTGACATGACTGAAGTCAAATGGCAGTCGTGCCCAAAAATATCAAATCCCAACTGTTGCCCCGAAAAATGAAGCTCCAAAATTGACTAAGTGTGAAGATGAACTTTCCCCAACTTTCAGACTTTTGGAGGCCGAACATCCTCTAGGGCCAAAATGCCAAACATTAAGGCCTTCAAAAATGGCTAAGTGTGGAAAACTCTTTTTTCCCTATACAAAATTTGGCTAAGTCAAAACTGGATGCCTATTGACATGGGAGGACTTCAGGGTGAGCCTAGCGGAACCTATCCACAATCTCTTGCACCTCTTCAAAGTCATCCATTTTGACCCCTTTAAGGAGTTCTAATTTTTTCTATTGGAAGGTGATCAATCCAGTTGCAAGCCCTTGTATTTCCTCTTCCCAAGATAACATTTTTTGAATTTTTTCTTTCTGATAGAACATCTACTGGAGGTCTTCTTTTGTACCAACTCCTTCAAAGATATCCAGATACTGATTTATGATGACATTTTTGGGATGCATTGTTTTCTCATCATCTTCTTCATACAAGTCTAGGTCCAATCCTTCAAAGAACTTATGCATTTCCCCCACAAATAGTAAACTTTCATCTCTCCTTTTATTCATCCTTTTCAAGACCTAAAAAATGGTCGAAGCGGTAGTGATATCTTGGATCCATTCCTCAAAATTGTCCAGCTCTGACCCCTCATACACTTTGACCAAAACTTGGAAGTGCTGCTTCCTTATTACCACGAGATCTCCCAGTGCATTTTTCCATTTTAGAGTCTTCTCCTCTAGACCATCCTCATCACTCATAATCTCAACCAAAGATGTGATTCCTTGAAGAATACTTAGGAAAGGCCTCAAAATATTCTTGAGAGACACTTTGGAAAACTCCTCAAAATAAGCCTTCCAGTCTACACATGCTTGAACAAAAGAATGTGGGACATCTACTGGTATACTTACATTACCCCTTTTTTCAAAATTGCCTGTAATGAGGCCTCAGGGTTACTAGGGTCAATGGGACCCACTATCTTAAGAATGAATTTATTCATTGGTTCATTTTGTTCCATCAATGCCTTGATCTTCTCTTCATCCTTGTACATGAAGCCTAAGGCATGTTTTAGCCCTAGTGTAGCCATAATTTTACTTCCCTCTCTAGTCAGCTCTCCTAGGTCTACTTCCTCCAACACATAGTCATATGGGGTGACTTCATCCATATTGATGCTCATTGTAGGGACAACCACTTGACTCTTCCATCTACCTGCTTGGTCTTGTGTTACATATTAAAGGGTCCTTGCTCGGGTACTAGATCCAGCTTGATGGAATTCTCACCCCAATGCTGCCATATTTGTTTCATCATCAATATACACCCTGGTTCTTGGCTGAATTGCCTTGGTCAACCAAGTGGGCTTCAAAAAAGCATTAAGGGGCTCATAAGGGGCTTCTAGAGTCGAGGTTGTTGCTAAGCATTCTATCTCCATCTCCTCATGACTCTCCTCCTCTCCTCCTTCTATTTCTTGATCTTCCATCACATTCAACTCTTCTTCCACATTTGTGTGTTCTTCCTCTTCAGCCTATTTCTACGATCCATCTTGTCCTTCTGACAAAACATCACTGACTGCCTCTATTTCCTTCTCTAGCTCCTGATGCCCTTGTGCCAGTGTTTCTATGTGGACTAGTGGTGGAACGGGAGCTTGGGAAGGATAGTTTTGCACATGCGGAGTAGGAGCAATAGGGGAGTAGGTGAATACATTGGTAGAGGAGGTGAAGTCAGCATTGGAACATGAATAGGTAGAGGTTGTGGTCATGGAAATGTAGTTTGAATTAGAGGTAGAAGTGGAGTCGTAGGTGGTGTTGGATGCAGAGGCGGAGGTGGAGGTGGAATTGAGTGTGAAACTAAGGGAATTTGTACTGCTATATCTTCCTCAGAGGTGACACCTATAGAAGAATCCCTTCCTAACTCTGTAGTCTCCTTCTAAATTTCAGTCGTGACCTCCTCGACTGATTCCTAAGAGTCTCACAAGACTTCCTCTCCCACTTTACCCATAGGACTAGTGAATTATGTAGGGAAGGAATCAAAAGACAAGGATTATCTTGCAATTGGAGCCTGTTGCTTAGATGCTTGGAAACCATGAAGTCCCTCAAAGTCAGAGATGTTAAATTCATCATCTCCTAGAGTATCTAGATTTATAGGTTCCCCTTGGGTTCCTCCTTCGATGTCTTCTTGTAGATCATCTTCCAGTACCCGCCTTCTCTTTAAGAATCCTGTAGACCAAGTTCTTCTACTTAGGGTCAATTGATCCTCCTCATCTTCATGTTTTTCTAAGAGGGTACCCATATGAATGGGTGTGGAGTCTTTCTTCCTTTTGTACACATGCCCTTTTATCACCCTAACCAGCCTAGGTCCAGTTACCTTGAATTTAGGTCCCTTATTTGGTGCACTCAAAGGTTTGGGAGCACTAGAAGAAGGAACACTTGGAGGTGCTATGCTTCCCATCATTCTAGTTTTGGGTTTCTTTGAGTGGGTAGCTAAGCCATATGTTGTAGCGTGCTCATGTCTATACACTATTTTTGGCTTCTATGGCACAACCTCTTTGAATTGTGGCATTAGTACCTTCTCCCCTTTCTTCTTCTTTTCCTTAGAGGGTTGAGATAGTTGTTGCTTCATTGGCACTCGATCCATCAGAAAAGGATGGGCGATCCATGCCTTAGTCACCTTGATGACATGTCTTGCCTTGAAGTTGATATCATCATTTTCATCCTTGTCAACCTCTACATTCAAAATGGCCCTGGTGTATACTTTATCCAAATTGTAAATAGGATCCAGGACATCCTCAGAGTTGGCTCCCTTCACCTGTGGGGGTATTTTCACCAGTAGAGTAGTCCGCACCATCTCCAAGCTCATCCAATAGTAGTCATGGATTCTGACCTCATAGTCATCCATATAGTTTATCCAATGGCCCTCAATGTGGGGCTCGTGTACATAATGCCTTCCTATTATGTGATAGTATGTA
Organism: Chamaecyparis obtusa; assembly: GCA_027943335.1. Lineage (NCBI taxonomy): Eukaryota > Viridiplantae > Streptophyta > Pinopsida > Cupressales > Cupressaceae > Chamaecyparis > Chamaecyparis obtusa. Next base: position 101,842 of record BSBK01007368.1, read on the forward strand.
GCAATTGGATCGAATAAGGTCCTTATGAGGTTGTAACTTTGCAATGGGAATTCATTCCATTCAAATGCCAAGGACTTATAGATCTTCATGTCTGGTAGATAGTGGAGACCTATGGAAATTGGGAAGTCCCAAAAGTGCTTGTTTTTGTGTCAGATATGTTCATGGGCATTTGACAATTGTTAGACCATCTCCAACAAGATTACCCTATCCGATGGATACCTTGGTAGCTTTTTAGGAGCCAGAGTGCTTCCTGCCACTTGGATGTATGTGAAGGTTTTGAACTGAATATAGAATTCCCTTAGGTCCTTCACCTTTGCAGCAGCTTCTATTAACATCCTTTTGGCATAGTCTCCTTCTATGGAGCATATGATAGTGAACACGAAAGCATCATTGACAATGTAGAATTTAGGACTGTCCATTGTATAGTACTCCTTCCAAACCAGTTATGGGTATACTGTGAATGGCCATGCATTCTGATCACCCATAGAACCAACTTTCACCAATCCTGAGTACACCGCTCTTGCAGCCAATAGGTACACAACATACAATGTCATGTAGAAGTGCAGGTCGTTCTTTACAGATTTTGGCAATCCATACACCCAACTGATCATGATGATGGCTTCTTGGATGTCCTCTTTCATGTATCCTCTACACATGTCTATCTTTTCCAACTTACTTCTAGCCAGAGGCTGTATGAGGTACTCCTTGTTCACAATATCATGAGATAATGAGACATCCATATTGTAGAATTTCATACCCTTGCTGATGAAGTTTTAGAATTTGTCTACCCCTTTTGGTAAATGGATGACATCTTCAATATTGTCTGGCCTAAGATCCAGAACTACTTCACCCTTGTTGTTCTTAACCATTCTTTCATCCGGTCTATAGTGACTTGCCAGAGTGTTGATCAAATCCGATGACAGGATGGAGACAGGGTGTGCTGCTGCATTTACCAAAGAATAGTACACTAATGAAGTGTAGTCCTCAGACCTCCCTGCCAGTTGTGCACATTTGACTAGGTAGTCATTCCAACTACCATTCCCAATGTCAGTATCCATGATCTCAGCGTGCAAGTTTCCCACTTTGGAGGGTGCATGATATCCTTTGAATTGGTACCTCATTGTCGGTGAGTTGACCTTATCTACCATTTCTGCAAAGAGCCAAGGGACACAAATGAGAGATTTATCAAATTACACAAATTATGCAAGAGAAAATGAGATAGAAACAACTGAACTACTCAAGTTTACAGTGCCTAGAAACCAATTTTGACCTTTCGGACCTTCGGGGGTACATGACCTCCAAAAGGCTGAAAATACCGAAACACCGAAAGAAGAAGACCTCAGCCAAAGTTTCAGGGATCAGGCTTCAAGGGTGTGAAAGAGTTGGTTTTGGTGATTCGAGCGTGATAAACCTTCGGTGTGCGAAACCACCAAAATGCCAAAAGGGGACTTAGCTGATTTTTTATGAAGAGATCCCTCTATGACTTTCGAACTATGAAAGTCCTAAAGTTTTAGGGGCAAATGTTGAAAATGAAGCTTTTGGGATTTCAAGCTCAAAACTGAGCTCGAAAATGGGTCGGACCACAAACCTGAGGCTAAGGGGTCTAGGGGGACAACCCTGCGATCCCGAAGCAGGACAAGACCGACTGACCAAACAAACCCTAACAAAAATGCCACCTTAGAAAGAAAACAAATGGGAAACAAAACTAGAAAACAACAAGAAAGATAGAGGGAGGACAAAGACACCAACCTCAAATAAGCCATGGACAAGAAAAATCAAGAAGCAGACAAGAAGAGTCAGAAAAGCGAAAATTGGGAAGAAAACGTGCCAAAAATGCTCCAAAAAAATGATGATCACGTAGAGAAAAATTGAGGGGAAAAAGAGGATCACTGCCTTATATAGGCAACTGACGGGGGTGATGTCAGCCACCTCCGCCGATCGGCCTTTTGGGGGTCCCAGACCTCTGAAAGTCCAAAGCGCCGAAAGGTTGACTCTCTTCAGGGAATCAGACCTTTCGGTGCCTAGACCTTCGAAAGTTTGAAACCCCTGGAGTTGGAAATGCCCAAGGCTGATCGGATTTTCGGATCTTTCACACTTTCGGACCTCTGAAAGTGCAACACACAAGAAAGACTAAAAGAAACAACTAAACCTAAAGACAAACAACTAAAAAAACAAGTAGACAAATAACCTAGAACAAGCCACAAAGAGGGGGGGCCCTGAAGCCAAGTGGCTTAAAAGGGGAGCATGGTTGTGGAACCACAACACATGGGAAAATAAAAGAAACACTAAAAAAATGAAGATGTAAATAAAAAATAATGAAGTTGTAGGTAAATTATTGATAAGAGTGTTTGATTTTAAAAACAAATTATGTTTTTCACCTAAAATCTAAATCTAAATACTATTAAAATAAATATAAATATAACTTAAAAAATAAATATTCTAAATCTAGTTAGAAACTTGCCTAAAGTACACCTTTTCACATTACATATGTAGAATAAAAAATTAGTTTTAAAATACACCATCTTAATACATCATTTGAAATATTTGTATTTTAGATAGTACCTAATTATTAGTAAAATTGAAATCTAACATAAAATTTTAAACTTAAAAAATTGAAATCAAACTTCATAAATCTTTGAAATTAATTTTATACTTACCAACCTAAATAACAAAAAAATATAATTATTATTATAATTAATTAGAAGATTTTATTAGATTATGATACTCTAATTAGAAAATGCCTTCCCATATCCCCTTTCATAGAAATATAAAAGATGCTCTAATAACACTAATGAAAATACAGATAATATTTTTAAAATGAACTCATAGTTAAATATTGATAGGAATGTTTGATTTAAAAAATAATTTCTATTTTTTTCATTAAATACTAAATTAAAACACTATATAATTAATTTAAAATAATAAAAAACAAATATCATCAAGGATTAATCTAATTGGAATCTCATTCCGTCAAATCCGCAAAGGCGTCCGTTTGAAGAGCACGAACAAACAAGTGGGCCCGCATCCGCGTGGTCCCCACGACAAGGAAGTCCACGTGTCATTTTTCCATCATGCATCCCGATAAAAAGTGAAAATAATTTTTATTTTAAAAAAAGGGTTTCGAAAAGTCGGGAAGCTAGTCTGTGAGTACATCAGGGTGCGCTAGATTTTCCCTCTATTATTTTATAGCCTGGTTTAATGGGTGGCCATCCAATTCAACAAGCACCTGTATGAGGGAAAGCGATGTCATTTTCCATGATAACTTTTTCAAATATTCGAAGGGAACGTCCCTGCTTAACATGTCACGTATAATTCCTAGAAGCTCTACACCTTTAGAATTTTGCTGGGTAGAATGCGTTCTCAAGAGTTGAATCAATCTCTTGGATTTCATACCTTCTCCACACCCCTTTTCCATGAAATAATTTGTTTTCTTAAGAGCTTTTAAACTTGCAGCCAACAGAGATTGGTGAGTCTCCCCGGGCAACAAACAACATGTATTGCAGGTTTCAAATTCAGATCTAGAGAGACGAATCGTAAGAACATCCACCTCTCTTATAAGTACTCCAAATGCCAAGATCAAAATAAATTTATTAAACCAAAAATATGTACAAAAAAGATTATAGATAGAAATGCCCCAAATAATCTCATTAATCTAGTTGCCTGAATTCCGGCAGCTAGCTTCATCTTGTTAAGCCCTACAGGCGACCGAAACGTCGGTCTGCCAGAGTTTCCAGCCAGAAAAAAATCCTTCATTTGTGAGCTGAAATTGAAAATGGCGAACCATTCTTGAGGGCTCAGCCTCAGCAAATCCTCGTCTTCCGCTTTAATCTTCACAACCCGATGGTGCAAAAGCAGCGCAATGGGACTTGATCCTTTGTCGGTACGTCTTCAGGCACCTTGACTTCATTCGTGACTACGGACTTCATGTTCACCATCGAGATGCTATGAATTTCTGGCCTATCAGCTAATTATTTCTTGGTATGAGACAACAAAACCGATGTGAGAAATAAATGTCATAGCCATACGCGATCTTCCCCATAGGAAAAGCCTATCGGCTTAATTATTTGTTTATGAGTCAGAGTACCATATTCTATATTAATGACATGACATAATATTTTTTTAAAAATAAAATTGATTTTTCTTCTTAGTGTTGCTAGTATGGACCAATAGGAATATAGATAAATGATATTTTAATAATAATTTAAAATCGAAAAAGAAATATAACCATAGAAAATTTTTCAAAAAAATTTAATTATGAATCATGATTGGTCAAATTAATTTAAAAGTTGAATTAAATGAATGCAATAGTATTCTTTATGTTCAACTAAGATTCAACTAATATGCCTCTATTTTGAAAAATCTATGTAAAGAACTTCTAGAGATATTATATTTCAAAGATTTAACATCATTCTAATCCAATCTAAAGTTAATATAGCTAAAGAAAACTATCAAAGCACTTTTAGAAAAACACACACACACACACACACACAGAACACTTTTAGAAAAATGTAAAGAGACAGGGACTTTTGTAATAGAAATTTGTCATTGCATAGTTAATTAATTATACTAAATAATCATATACGTATTACGATAAGTTCTCCTCCATGTTTTAAAGAAAGTAAACCTTCCCAAAATTAATTAAACTTTCCATTGCCATAAAGCAAACTTAAAATAACTAACTATTATATTCAAGAAATACAATCTAATAAAGAACAAAGAATAATCTAATTAAACTTTCCATCACTATGAAGCAATCTTAATATAACTAACTTTTAGATTCACCAAAATACAATCTAATAAATAACTAATCTATTTAGCTTTTGTATGACTGTTTATTTTTATTTTCTAAAACTTATATCTTATGAACCAATTCTATGACATCTTATATTTTCTCTTCTTCTTCTTCTTTTTTATGTGGATATCAATTTCTTTGTTAAAACTATTATTTCTTTCACTTTTTGTTGAGACAAAACAAATAGTATACACTGAACCAATATACAATAGTTTAAAAACTAGCTTAAATATATATTTATTATATATAAAATATGCCCAAAGATATCCTACTTGAGGTGCCTATTGCACCTTGCAATTTGATGAAAATAGGTGTCTCAAGAGGATATCTCTCGACATATTTTATATGTAATAAATATATATAAGCAAGTAGTAGTCATGACACAACATGGAAGACATTATATAAATTTTAATAATATATAATTATATTGTATTAGGATTATGGTTTAGGAATAGAATTATCATTAGTGTTAGGGTTTACATCATGGTTAGTATTATGCTTAGAGTTTTGATTAGAGTTAGGGTTTAGGTTAGGTTAGGATTTAGGGCACGGGTTAGGATTATGATTAGGGTCAGATTTTATATCATAGTTACTATCATAGCTAGGGTTATGGTTAGGGTTTACATTTTGTTAGTATTATATTTAGGGTTAGGGTTTAGGGTTTAAGATTATTGTTAGGGTTAGGGCTTACATCATGGTTAATATCATAGATAGAGTTAGGATTTTGATTACGTTTAGGATTAGGATTAGGGTTTATGATTTAGGATTAGGATTATTCTTGGGGTTAGGGTTTACATCATGGTTAATATTATTGTTGGAGTTAAGGTTTTTATTAGGGTTAGGAGTTAGGATTAGTGTTGAGTGTTTAGGTTTAGGATCTTAATTAGCATTATGGTTAGGGTTAGAGTTAGGGTTTAGATCATGATTAGTATTATTGTTAGGGTTAGGGTATAAGGTCCAAATTAGGGTTTATGTTTTAAAATTAGGATTAAGGTTAACTTATAGGATTAGGATTAATTTGTAAGGGTTACAATACTAATAATGGTTAAGGACATGGTTAGGGTTTCACATAGGGTTAGAAATACAATTATGGTTAGGGTTAATCTAAGGTTTAAGGTCAAAATTATGGTTAGGGATAGGAATTAAATTATATTTATGATTAGGGCCCTACAATATAGATTATAACTATAATTAGATTTATGATTGGAATAGAGTTCTGCTCGGTCAAGTTTAGGGTTTAGATAAGAACAAGTCTTAAGATTAGGATTATGATTAGAATTAGGGTGAGGGATGTTAGAAATAGGAAGATGGTTAGAACTATAGTTATGATAATTATAAATTTGAGTGTTTGGAAAATTTAGATTTTCATAATGAGAGAAGAATACATGAAACCTTATATATGTTTAATTTCTATCAACATTATTAGAAAATTAAATTTCGAATTGATTGGCAATTCAATTTCCTATTACATAAAATATAAAAAATATTTGTAAACATTTGCCAAATAGTATTCATATACATTTTCCACACATTTACTAATTTATATAAATCACAATTATGATAGGTTTAAGTTCAAGATTAGGATTACAGATAGTGTTGCGATTAGGTTTTACATAATGATTAGGATTATGCTTACAATTGGGGTTGAGGTTGATGCTTATGAGTCAGATTTTGGTTAAGGTTAGAGTTAATTTTTATAGTTGTGGTTCATATTTTGGTTGGGGTTAGGGTTGAAATTATGGTTATACTTAGGATTAGGTTAATGGTTAGGGTTAGGGTTTGGTTATAGTTAAGATTATAGCTTACTTCATGGTTAGGGTTAAGATTTTAGCTATGGATAGAGTTATAATAAGGACTATGGTGAGAGTTAGAATCATGGTTACAATTAGGATTTACATACTAGTTATGGCTAGAGTTAAGGTTTGGGCTAGGTTTAGGTTATAGATTATGGTTAAGGTTAGGGTTCACATCATGGTTAGGGTTGGATTCAGGTTAGGATATGAAGTATAGCTAGGGTGTGGATGAGAATTATGCTTAAGTTTAGAGTTAGCATTAGGCTTATAGTTAGGGTTTAGGGGTAGTTTAGGATTATTATCAGAATTAAGGTTTACATCATTATTAGGGCTATTGTTAAGATTACGGTTTAGGGTATGGTTAGAATGAGGGTTAGAATGATAGTAAGAAATAGTATTAGAATTATGATTAAGGTTAGGGTTAGGATTCAGGTTAGTGTTTAGATTACAATTTGTTTTGGGTTCATATTAGGGCATGGATAAGGTTAAGGTTGGAGTGAGGGTTAGCAAAAAGTTTACAAGTAGATTTTAAGGTTGAGGTTAGGGTTGGGTTTAGTGTTAAGGTTAGGGCTATATTTTTTGTTATGGTTATGATTATGGTTAGGGTTTAATGTTATTATTAGAATTATGGTTAGTTTTAGAATTCTCTCTCTCTCTCTCCTCTCTCTCTCTCTCTCTCTCTCTCTCTCTCTCTCCTCTCTCTCTCCTCTCTCTCTCTCTCTCTCTCTCCTCTCTCTCTCTCTCTCTCTCTCTCTCTCACTTTGGGGGGCACTTTGAGAAAACCAGAAAGAGAAAGGGGCTTTTTGTAATAGAAAGTTTTCAATGCATAGCTAGTTAATTATACTAAATAATCGTATACTTATTACAATGAGTGCTCCTTCATGTTTTAAAGGAAGTAAACCTTTCAAAAAATTAATTAAACTTTCTATTACCATAAATAAAATTTAAAATAACTAAATATAATTACATTCAACAAAATATAATCTAATAAAGAACAAAGAATAATCTAATTAAACTTTCCATCACTATGAAGCAATCTCAATTTATAACTAACTTTTACATTCACCATAATACAATCTAATAACTAACTAATCTATTTAGCTTTTGTATGATTATATTTATTTTTATTTTTTGAAGTTCTTATCTCTTATGAACCAATTCTACCGCATCTTTTATTTTCTCTTCTCTATCTTCTTTTTTATGTGGATATCAATTTCTTTATTAAAAATGTTATTTATTTCACTTTTTGTTGAGACAAAGCAAATATTGTGCATTGAACCAATATACAATAGTTTAAAAACTAGCTTAAATATATTTATTATATATAAAATATGCCAACAGATATCCTACCTGAGGTGCCTATTGCACCTTGCAATTTGATGAAAATAGGCACCTCCAAAAGGATATCTCTCGACATATTTTATATATAATAAATATATATAAGCCAGTGGCAGTTGTGACACAACATGGAAGACATTATATAAATTTTAATATATAATTATATTTTATTAGGATTATGGTTTAGGAATAGAATTATCATTAGCATTAGGGTTTTCCATCGTGGTTAGTATTAT
>BSBK01007369.1:737500-846547 GCA_027943335.1 Chamaecyparis obtusa
CCTAGAATTGAAACTGGGACTTCTATCACCATTTCCTTATGATCCCATTGCAATCCATAGATAATCCTTGCTTATACTCTTTCCACTGTCAAGATCAACAATAGGGGTTGCGGGTAATATATCCTAATAGATTCCTTTGTAGTGGGGGCCCTACCACTTGAGCCACATACTTAGGGGCTCCCATCCTACCAAAGTACACCCCAACAAGAGGAACCTAAAACAAAGATAATAGGTTCATCCACATTTATCTCACATGACACTCTGAACAATCAAGAGATGGATCCAAACATCAATAGATGGCTATACAAAGATCCCCCACCTCCTGACACTAAACTCCTCGGGTACTTCAAAAATAAATATCCCACATCACACAAATGGACCACGGAACAATGAAATTATCATGGAGGTGGTATAGGACCCGAGGAAGGTGGTATGAACAACCCACTAGAAGCTTCTCATCAAACAAGATAGAAATTCCTTGGATTTAGTCACAACACTACTCACCTGCGCGTACAAGGCCGCAATACCACAACTAGCTAGGACACTAATATGCCCAACGTTACCCTCCTGGACATCTAGGGTGACATTATGGAAGTTCAAGATATCCCAAAAGAGGAACTTAAGAAATCCTATGATAATATATTCGATGACAAAACCTTCTTGGGAAATTCTATCCTTCACCAACTATCCATAAACCTCATTGATCTTCTGCTCATCCACCCCAAACTCATTGATTGAGACCAAATAAGAATTGTGCATATTGATGAGTTCCAAAGAAAATACGGGCTCCTAAGATTCATGGGAGAAGCAGAACAATAGAAAGACTAGGGGCATGCTTTAGTTCATGTCTACAAACTAGACCCTAAGGAATACTTTGGAGAAGAGGAAGTCTTTAGTTGTAAAATTAAAAATGAAAAGGAAAAAAATGAGTCTTTTGGTGAAAACCCCTATAGGGAACTTTCTAACTCTAAAAATGTAAAAGAAAAGGGCGTATCTTTTGGTGAAAACCTCTATGAGACACCAGAAGATGAGGACTCGCCTCTTCCTCTTATCCACGATTATAGGCCAGAGAAGTCATCTATACTTATCAAAGAAACCAAGTCTGCCAATCTAGGAACCAAAGAATACCCTAAAATAGCATACAATGTAGCATCACTATCAAAGTTTGAAGAAATAGATTTCACTGCACTTCTCCAGGAAGTTACAATAAACTTTGCATGGTCTTATGATCATATTCCTATATTGGACCCTGACCTCATTGTCCATCATATTGTAGTAGATCCAAATGCCATACCAGTCAAGCAAAAGATTTTAAAGATGCACCCTAAGGTGGCATTACTAGTAAAAGTAGAACTGGAAAATATCCTACAAGATAAAATCTTACGCACCATTGACTATTCAGAATGGATATCCAACATGGTGTCATTTTCCAAACCATCAAGAGAAATCAGAATATGCATAGACTTATGAGACCTTAACAAGGCATGTATGAAGGATGATTTCCCTCTACCAAACATTGATATGATTGTTGACCTTACTGTCGGGCATGAGATGTTATCACTCTTGGTGGTTTTCCTGATTATAATCAGATGTGCATCATAGAAGAAGAATATCATAAGACAACATTCATGACCCCATGGGGCACCTTCTTCTATAACATGATTCCTTTGGGTTTGAAACATTCAGGGGCCACATATCAACGATCCATTACTGTCATATTTCATGACATGATCCATAAGATCCTTGAAGACTATGTGGATGATATTTTGGAAAAATAAAAAACAAGGTTAGACCATCTCAACATGCTAGAATGTGTATTTGATCACCTCCATCATTATGGTTTGAAGCTCAATCCAAAAAAGTGCATCTTCGAAGTTATATCTGAAAAAATCTTGGGATTCATTGTATCCAAATGAGGCATAGAGATTGATCCAAATAAAGTCAAAGTCACAATGAAAATGCCTCCCCCTAGGATAGTCAAGAAATTACGCAGTCCACAAGGTAAGATACAATTTGTCAAGAGGTTCATATCACAACTTGCAGATAAGTGCCAACCATTCACCCATCTACTGCGTAAAGACACCAACTTCAAATGAGATCCTTTGTGTCAAAAAAGTTTTGAAAAGATCAAAGAATATCTGGAAATCCACCCATCCTCATACCACCTAGTCTAGGGGAGCCACTCATCTTATACATATCAACAACCACTACGACATCGGGGGAACTCTTGTCTCATCTTGATGACAATGGAAACGAAAGAGCTATCTAATGCATCAGTCGTATGCTTGTTGGCTATGAGATCAATTATACACCATGAATAAAGCCTTCTTAGCGGTTGTTTTCACTACTAAAAAACTATGACACTATATGCTCAACCATATAGTGAAACTTATTTCCAAAGTAGATCTGCTCATGTATCTAATCTCACAAACAACTCTTATAGGAAGCATGACAAACTGGGTAATGATCCTTAGTGAATTTGACATTTAGTATGTGGGCAGAAAGATGATTAAGGACCGGGTTATTGCAGATCAACTAGTTGAGGCACCCTTGGTGGACACATATCCTTTGGTAATGGAATTTCTAGATGAAAATTTGTGTATGATCAAAGAACAATCAACATGAAAATTGTATTTTGATAGATCATACACATCACATGGATCAAGGGAAGGGATCCTCTTTGTCACACCTCAAGGTGACTAGATTCTAAAATAATTCAAATTGGGATTCCCATGTACCAACAATATTGTAGAATACAAAGTGTTCATCTCAGGCCCCAGGACAATTATCCAATGGAACATCATAGAGCTACAAGTATTCAGAGATTCACAACTCATCATCAAACAATTCATGAATGAGTTTCAGACAAAGGAAAATAAGCTACTACCCTACAAAGAATTAGTGGACAAAATGAAGGAATAGTTTCTAACTCTATAATTTATGCAAGTACCCATATTACAGAATAAAGAAGCATACACAATGGCAACCATCAGGTCTCTACTTAAAATCCCTTGAGACGCCACACAATATGAATTCTTAGTTGAACAGTCCCACACACTTGCTTGTGAGAATGTCAATTCAGAAATGGTGTGTGTATCGGTTGGTCCCTAGTCCCCATGGTACCATGAAATCCATGCTTATCTAAAGAATGGTATCATATCTCCCACCTCACAAACACCCAATGCTAGAACCTTATTCACAAAGAATTTCACTACACTTTCATAGCCAACAACCTATATCATCGTGGGTATCACAATGTCCTTTCTAGGTGTTTAGACTCAAACAAGACTTCCCCGACCTTACAAAAGGTTCATGTTGGAATCTGTGGTGCCCACAAAAGTGGTATATTGTTAGCAAAGCAGCTACTTAGAGAAGGGTACTATTAGCCCATAATACAACATGATGTTTTTGACTTTGTAAAGAAATCCCTACCATGTCCATAGCATGCTAATCTGATTCATGCTTGAGCAAAATACCTGCATCCCATTGCACCACCTTGGTCATTCTCATGTTGGGGCTTTGACCTCATTGGTAGGATAACCCCCCTTTCCTCAGATGGAGATAAGTACATTATCACTGCCACTTAATACTTCAAAAAGTAGGTTGAAGCAATCTTGGTCACCCTCACTATAGGTGTCCAAATATCCAAGTTTGTTCTCAACCATATCATCTACCACTTCAACATCCCTTCTACCATCTTCACAGATCATGGCCCACCATTATGAGAATCAAAACATAAAGGATATGTATGACCAAATCCATATTCACCATCATTTTTTTAGCCAATATTTTTCCCAAGGGAATAGCCAAGCTGACGCAACCAACAAGACCATCCTAAGAATCATCAAGAAGGTTTTCAATGATTTTGGTTGTGACAGGAACCTCCAAATTAATCTTGCCCTCTAGGCATACCACACATCCTTCTGCACTCTCATGAGAATCACCTCATACACTCTTGTATATGGTGTTGAATTCATTTTACCAATTGAGGTCAAACTGCCATTTCTACATGTGTCACTCAAGAACATGATCATTGATGAATACTATCACATAGCATGCCTCATGCAATTAGATATGCTAGATGATAACCGAAAATAATCATATGATCATCTGGTTGTATACCAGAACTAGCTTAAGAGAAGCTACAACAAGAAAATCCAACAACGAAAATTGTAGGTGGGAGACATGGTCCTAAAAGAGAATCAGAAGGTATAAGTAGATTGAGAGAACAAATACAAGTTTGAACCTACTTGGTTGGGTCCTTATATTGTCATAGCTTATTTTGGCTCAGGGGCATATCAGTTATCAACACCTGAAGGGGAACCTCTAAATGACTCTATCAACATAATTCATCTCAATAATTTCTATGCATGAGTCATGTTGTGTACTCCACTTTGATGAAAAAATCTATAAAAAACATAAAATGTCATAAAAAAATCATTGAATTGGTAAAAACTTGGTAAACATGCACCTTGATGATAACAAAAACATCAATTTTTTTTAGAAAAATACAAAAAAATAAAAAAGATAAAAAATAACAAAAAAAAAGTAAAGAGAAATAATCGTGGACAACTGTGAAAACTTGGCAATCAAGCGCCTTGAAAAAGTATGTTGGTGAAAACATGGAAACAAATGCCATACATAATAGATCATCTCATTATTTATCAAAATCTCATTCCATCACAATCAGCCACTCATTCATTCCATACAAAATCCCTATCACAAACCCATATTCCTGGGGTGTACCATTATCGCATGCATACATTGAGAATTGAATTACTATCCAACATCTTGAGCTTCTTGTATATATCAGTTGTAAAGCATATCCTATCACTACATCCTGAGCTTTGTATATATATGTCACATGTTGACCTATCCTAATTCTTGAGCTTTTGTAAATATGCATTGTATATACCAACTATTCCATTTGTACTATATTGTCGAGGCCCATTGTACATACCCTCGTTCATCCTGCAAAAGCACGATCACTTATCCCATCAAGTCTCTCACCTCAACAAGTTCCTGAATGAAGATCCTTGATTATGTGATGGTCCTTGATTCATCTTTTATTGTTAGACACAAATTTGTAGCGAATCTCATCAATAGGTCCTTGCAGGATTCATCCTTCCTCATGTCTGACCTAACCCCAACATCTTTCAATCAGTTGATCTCTTTTGAAAAAGGGCATCTTTTATATTTATCACTTTTATTTTGAATTGATTCTTTGGTTCTTGATAATATTTTTGAAAGCTTCTCATTGTTCCTCTCCCCAAAGTCACCACGATCTCATTATATCATGGTGTGTTACGAATGGGAAGAATCGGGGGCAAGGTTTTTGATCTTTTTGTCTTCTACTTGTGATTCAATTGGATGCGACTCTTGTACATCCCACATATGATCCTTTTGGGTTACATGGTGCACTTGGGAAATGTCATTTTTTTGTGGGTTTCCCAACATCATTTTCTCCTTGCCTCCTTTTGGGCTCATGCGTGATGCTAGGGAAATCCTTGGATGTTTGTTAAGTCAGCCCTATACAACATTGGTGATAAGGTCTTGCATTCCTAGTAACCTTGGAAGGTCTCTAACGTTGCTATATTAAACTAAGTGCTTAAACTACATGGTGGTATTCTGTTTCAAAATACCCAGTGCTCAAGCTTCAAGAAAAATCCTCCCATCAATCCCCAACAAAATCTCACCAAAGATCCTAAACAATCCATGCAAAGAACCCAAATCCAACACAAAATCCCCCCTCAAATCCATCCCCCCTCAGACACAAGTCTCCCCATTCTGATGCAAACTTGAATCATTCACCCCTTCCTGCTCCCTAATTTCTTAATCTATGAATTTTGATTGTGCAAATGTTTCCCCCCAATCCTAGTTAACCTCTCATAGCGAGGATCTAGTCAGGTCGTGATATGATGCATATATGCATCCCACCTATGCATTTCATCCCACATTCCCATCTCATTCACATTGACTTTTTCACACATAGTCATGTGCACTTCAATTACATTTAGTTTGCATTCCATTTTAGTGTGCATTTCTTTTAGTTTGCATTCATTTTCATTCAATTTAAGTTGCATTCATTTTTATTCAATTTTGCATTCATTTTCATTTGCATCCCTTTTAGTTTGCATTCATTTTAGTGTGCATTCATTTTTTTCTCTTGCATTCATTTTAGTCAAATTGACGTTTAATCATATTCATTATTAGGTTGCATTAATTGCATTCTTTTAGAGTTATAATCATATCATTAATTAGTTCATTAATCATTGCCTTTAAAGTTCATTACCTTCATTTGCATTGGGTGCATTTATTTGCACATTTAGTTCATTATCATTAAATCATTTTAATTTCATTTAGTATAGTTTTGCATTTATTGCTTATCTTTTTTCATTTAATCCATTTTAAGTGTTTATTTTAGGTGAGCATTTAATAACATTACATTCATTTACTCATTTTTAGTTCTCTTGTATTACTAATCACTTTCTAGCTTGCATTACATACATACTTAGACATACAGATTTGCATCATCCATATAGGAACATCATAGGCTACATCATAAATAAATCACATGCATCTCATACATCCATTACATGTGCAAACATAAAATCATAAGACACACACACACACATCCTATACACTCTTCATCCACACAAAGTCAGTAGATGTATCTTGCATAAATCACATCTTTCACATAATGCATCACATATATATCAGAAACATCCATCAAATTGCATAAACACATCACATCATGCATCAAAAAATACGTTAGTCTCATATCATAATCACCTAAAGCATCACATCCTACATTGCACGTGTCAATACATCATAATCCATACATCCATACATTTGCATCCATGAAAATAAGAAAATGGGCTCATGACGCATAGACTCCCACCCAACTCAGCATCATATGTATATATCTCTCAAAAATAATAAAGAATGCCCCCAAAACCCATATGAAAGAATAAATGAGTATCTGAATGTCTCACAATGTCCATCAAAGAATAAAGTAAATATGACTGAGACAATGCCCTCAAAAAATAATATATATCATATCAAATACATCATATGATATAAACAAAATGTATAGCATATCACTTCCCATATGTCTCTTCTATGGGGGCCTGGCTGGGTGCCTCTATACCTATAGGGGTAGTGTGTCGTGTGGGATCTGGAAATGAGGCAACCTATGAAGGATTCTGTGGAGGTGCAGCTTTCATCTGTACCCTCATCACCTTGGATTGTGGTATCTCCACTATACTATGGACACATGTAACATGTACTTGTGTAGGTGCCCATGATGGCCTTGTCACATCTCCCTCTTGCCCTGCTCCTGATGCACCAATCCCTAACCCCTTAGCTTCTGCCATCTGTACCGAGTCCCCGACCGATCGTTGTTGGCTTTGTGTATGTCTTGGCTGGTGGCTCTCCTGCCTTGTCTTATGGGAAGGTCTAGCTCCAAATGTACTACCACATGTCCTTAGGTTTCTCCCCTCTCCTATCCCTATATCTATCCTTGTGGCCCCAGAACAACTGGCTCGTTGATAGTGTACTATCTTGCCCTGTGGAATATATGCATGATGCATAGCTCTATACCACCCCACCCGCTCTTTGAGATTTGCAATCTCCCTCTGTAATCTCATGGTCTCCTAAGAATCAGTCATCAATCTCCCCCCTCCCCCAACCTATGCTACTGCTAAATCTACATAAGCTTATCTTGCTCCCTCTGCAGCCTGTCCCTCTCTCCCTAGAGGTTGTCCCTCTCCCATCTCAACTTATCTCTCTCATCCATTACCTCTATCCCCTCTTGTAGTGCTTGTGCTAAATCAGTGACAAGAGCATCCCTCTCCCTTTCCCTCTAGGTATCCTATAAAAGCTTGCTAAAACTATAACGTGTATTTCCTGGAGTGATGCCAACTGCGTTGCAAGATCTCCCCCTCCCCATCCGAAGATGATCCTATACCTTCTCCCCCTACCGGAACTTGTCCTGCTAGCAAGACTTGTGGCCCCTACACCCCATCCCCTCCCACATCCTCCATCTTATCCTTCCCTCTGAAAGCCTCCTCTTGTCCCCTCTCCTCCTATCCATCATCTCCCCTACCTAGCCTCCTCCTATCCTCTCTCCTCCTATCCACCATCTCCCCTACCTACCCTCCCGATGACTCATCTTGGTGGTACTGTCATTGGTCCTCTCTTAAGTCAGGGTAGTATGTGTGCTCCTTGCGCCCCCCCCCCCCCCCCACCCTCCCCCTACTCTCCCCCTCGCCACATGGGTTGATGTTGCCCTCACCCTCTCTGCCTTCGGTGGTAGACATGTTCACCCTACTTCCCGTGGTAGTCTAAACCAAGCTCTCAATACTCTTGAGTACTCCCTACATAATCCTTTCCCCCTTGCCAATCCCAATGCACTGACAAAATCCCCCTCCATGCAGCCAATAACCCTTGTCTGTCGAGTGGTGGCCCAAAATCGAACTACCTCTCTTGTGTGGTATGTTGGTACCATCTCTTTGTGTTTAGGACCCCCTATGTATACCCAAACTACTAGGCTACTCGATCTGGCCGGTACTACTCTACAATGTAGTCCCAACGCCCTATCAGGAATGTAGGTTTCATTGCAAATGGAAGGTGTAGATGGATCTCCCGCCATGGACCTACTGCCTTGTATAGTCTCTAGGTGATCCCATCCCTAATCTCATCTATGACCTCCCTTCAATAGTCTGTGTCATCAATATCATGATAGGTCAGCAACTCTCCCCAACTGTAAACCACGCGATGATTTGCCCATCTATCTCTCCTCCCCACTGGTCTCAACATTGCAATGTGCTCCCAGCCCCATACCTGGAGTAGTATAGTGAATCCAATACTCCTACCATGTCCCTCACCCCCGTAATAAAAAATCTGATGTAGGTCTTTGTAAAGCTCGACTAACATCAAAGTACCCCATGCTTTGGGTAACCCTACATCTACTATGTGCACGATCACATGGATCAACACTAGAGTCATGCTCATCCTTCCTGTGTCAAGGGAAATGTACCCTAAAACTAATTTGTAGACATAGAAATACACTCGCCTTGCTGTGGACACTGCATCGAAATGTCAGTCTAGAGCCAGTTGTCTGTGTCGCAAGATAGGCGCGACACCCAGCCCCACCAATGTTGTAATTGTTTGTTGGTGAGTGGTATCCCTAGCAATCACCTCAGTCCCTTGGATTAGTAATCAGAAGATGCGATAAACATCCTCTAAGGTGATTGTCATCTCCCCTGTCAGGAGATGGAATGTCGCAATCTCATAGTCCCATTGCTCGCAGTGTGTTGTAACCATAGCCATGTATGCCCTCTTGTGGGGCATCCAAGCCAGATACCCCAATCCAACAGTATCTACCCATGTCTAGTTAGCGGGTGTGAACTGATCCACCGCTCGTAACACAACAGTATGTCTCTCCCATAATATCAGTCGATCCACATACCATTGCAGCTAGCCAAACCAAGTGGTATCAACTTTTTTTGCCACATATCCTAGCCTAGAACCACCTAGGTCCCCCCTTGACCCTGCCCCCTCCTTAAACTAACTTTATAACCCAAATTTTGCATTTTCACAACCTAGTCTCCATGATTCCACAATTCTGCTTAGTTCTCACGACCTTGCACGTGCAGGATCACTTACCCCCACCCCAGCCCATTCCGTCATGGGAATGCGATCCTACGGTGACCCAAACGTACCTCCCTGATCCCTCGCAATATTGCATAATTTTTACCCCATCTTATTTGTTTTCTCTGGGAACACGATCCTGCCAAAAAATGATCGCATTCCCATGGCAAACTCCTATACCCCACCAGATTTGGTGATCCACCAAAAATCCCTCATTCCTACCCTACCCCTCTGGATCCTTTGCATTTCTTGCAGGATCGCAATCTCGCCGAACCCGAGGGCGATCCTGTAGAACTGATGCCTATGAGATTGCAAACTTACAGCCTACAAATTGAAATAAAAGCAAATGTAGAAAGTACAAGGTCGAGTTTAGGGTCCTACTTGTCTGTCTACCACCCGATGTCATTGTACACTCCTCACGATCTCTTCCCGATGTCTCTGTCAACCTCCCCTCGCCATCATCACGTGCTATATCAAAGCTCACACAAGTAAGAGTTTCCTAAGCTCAGATATACACAAATAACCCTTTTCTAGCCCTCTTGGCCCTTACGTAAACTTGCCTTCGCTCCCTTTTCCTCTCCACCATCCCCCCTGGCCCCCTTTTTTTTACCCACTTTCTTTCCAAGCCTATAATTTTCTATCGATATTGCATTAAATTCCCCTGTTGCTCTTCCCTTCCCTTCTCTCTCGCTAGCTCCTTTTTCCTTTTACGATGCCGCCCAAGCCCCTTTATCTTTCCCTTTCGCTCTCTCAAGGGGGCATCACCCAGTCTAACTCACTTCCCCTTATTCTAGGGCAATCTCATTACCTGTTAATTCTTTGCATCGTCTATTATTTTAAATGTCTTCAAAATAATATTATTTTAACACTATATCGAAGAGGGGCAAAATATATACACTTAAATTCGATTACATAATTAAATAATCTTATTTAGTTATCTTCTACGACATTAATTGATTAAATATTTAATATTTATTTAATTTATGTCATCTCCCCAGTTAATTAATCTAATTAATTATCTATAGTCTCATTAATTATCTAAATGACAACCCATAGCTTGATAATTAATTAAATCACTATTACTTCATTAATTTGAGTAAATACATTATTTAAATTAAATCCCCAAATCCCCCCTTTAATTAAATAATTCTTATTTAATCAATTTGAGCACATAACTCCTAACTTTAACCCCTAACCTAACCTATCCCAACCATCTAACTCCTAGTTCCAACCCAACCCAACTCATTCACACATATTAATCCCTCTCAATTAGCTAATGACCCATGATTAGCTAATCTAACCCTCCACTCATTCTCTCTCCTCCCATAACATCTTCATAATTCTCCCGCTTGCCTCATAATCTCAAGTCTAGTCATCCCTTAAACATTTGCACAATCATAATCCATAGATTAAGAAATCCTACCCCAACCCAAATCAACCCTCATGTCACATCCTCCACTCTCCAACCAAATGCATTAAATGTCAACCTTAAATGCTCTTACATTCCTCTTACACACTCCATCAATTTCTTACACTTGTCCCAAAATAGTCACATTCCCCCATTTTTTCAAACCCCTCTCCTTGTGACACTTGTCACAATGAGAGTCATTTGAGAAAACACAATCTATGTGCTCCCTCTCAAATGCATCTTAACCCTCCCACAAGTTTGCATCTTGACCGTTCATTCCACCTCTCTTGGGCCTATAAATTAGACCCTTCACTCATTCATTTTCATCCACCATTTATGCAAAGTTATGTCATTTTGAGAGTAAAAAATATCAACCATAACCTCATAATGTCAAAATCCTCCTACACAATTCGAGTTTAAGCACTATCATTGAGCACACATCCATTAACTTGGACAAATCCACACATCAAAGAGAGCTTATTTGGGTTAAGAGGTTTGCATTCTCTTAGGTTCATTGGTATTTTAGTTCTTTTTTTGTCTAATCATATATGTGGTTTTGATCTTGTGTTTTGAATGCTTTCATTGTTATTGTATTCCTTTAAACACATTTTCATTGCTTACAATCTCTAATAAGGAAGATTTATTTTGAGGATTATGTTGCCATAATTTCCTAACATGTTGTAGGATCTCAACCTTTAAACACATTTTCATTGCTTACAATCTCTAATAAGGAAGATTTATTTTGAAGATTATGTTGCCATAATTTCCTAACATGTTGTAGGATCTCAACCAGGCACATGATGTTACTAATCTATTCTACATCTTATTCTACAAGGAATTTGTGGTTTAGGGCAAAAATTAGAACATTTACAACAAGAGTCATTATGAAGAGCCCATTTTTACTATAAGATATTCTCTATAAAATAATCTATTATTTAGTTTTTCAAATTACAATCTCATATTTCGGAATTAAATATTATTAGAAAGTGGTCCCAATTTGCTCCCAATTTTACACGAGAAACCATCAAAATCCTTGGCCCATCATTTTGGTAAACTACCCTTTACCCATAAATGAAAAAGATTAGTACACATTCTTTCTTAAAAGGTTCGCATTAATAGAAACTCATGCAACATAGAAGCCTAAAACACTTTAGGCATATAAGTCATTGAATATTCTTCAAAGTGACCAACACAAGAAATATGTCATTGGATGTTCTTTTTGAAGTGCCCCACAAAAGGAATATATATATATTAACAGTTTGTGCTTCGCTCATGATCTCAAAAACTTTCACTTTTATCAATATCATAAGATTGGAAGAGCAACCACCAAAATCCCTAATCCCATTATAAGATTCACAAACACAATTTTCCGCGTTATAAAAAATTCTTTGAAAGTTGAGCAATTACAAAAATTATTTGAGAAAAAGGATAATAGCAAATCAACAAATAATCACAATAAAAAACAAGAAGAAATCACGGGCAAAAAGATGATTACAAGACAAGATATTTTGATGTCATTTCGACTAAATTGAAGTTCGCCAAACTGAAAGAATAAAATTAAAATATCAATGCAAAATAACATAAAAAAAAACAATATAACAGTCTTGTACCACTGTATAATTCTTGATCTCTGCACATGGCTGAACCTTTTAGATTGTCTTAAGTTGTAAACAATAAAATAAAATAGACATTTACAAATCGCATATGAGAACCCTAATGGCTATAATGGCTATATAAGATTATATATTAGATTCTATAATCAAAGAACTTACTCTAGAAGAACAAAGGCGACAGAAAGAAAAAAATCATTTTGCAATTGAAACCTGAAAACTAAAAATATAATTGTCAAAATTTGGTGAAGCATCAATCCTAAGCCTCTAAATTACTAAGATAATTCGAATGAATAACAAGATCTTCTGATTGAGGAACAGATTCAACAGGTGTACTCAAATCAACCTTTCTTCTGCAATTCTGAGCTCTGAATGTCAGGAACAATTTTTATTCTGCAGAGGCTTCATTCAATAAGAGTCCACTCAATTGTAATTTTGGTGCCACAAAGAATCAAATGAAATTCACCCTCAATTATCAATGCCTGCATCTGCTACATGAACAGCCTCCAAAATAAAATGAGTATGTATGTTCTCATGGCTTGTAAGGAGCAAACACGACAACTGAGTTGTGTCCCCCAAAACCAAATGAATTTGAAACAGCTGCAATGCATAGTTTTAAAAGTTTAGCTTAAATAGAAAACAAAATTCTACATGAAAACAAGTATATCCTAGTCAAACCATGTCTACTTTCTCTTTCCCACAAATTTTACGATTGAAACATACACAAATAAACAAGTTACAAAATGCGAATTTTCTACTAAGAGACTAGAAATGTTAATTAGCAACATGGTGATGCAAGATCTCAACTAGTCGATCATTGATAGATGTTGATTGCTAACAATATATTAAACATTTGAAGCATCATCAAAACATACCAACGTTTACTTCATGCTGCTTCTTTGCATTAGCTACAGTATCAAATTCAACTGAGGGTTCTGGATTCTGTTAGATCAATAAATATAATCAGATTTGTTATGATGTAAAAGAGAATCAGATTGTATCTCATTTTTCATATTCTGTTGAATCAAAACTTTAGCCAGACAGAAATGCTCTCTTACAAATTGGTTTATTGATGGATGTAGCCATCCAGTATTTATGGCTTTGACAGTGGCAATCGCTTCCAGCCCACCAGCAGCACCTAGGCAGTGCCCTATCATAGACTGTAAGGGAAAATCCTTAGATTAAATTAAGACTGATATCTAGATATCCATTATTCTTTGTGAAGGTTGAGAAATATGTGCGACTATGATTTCTAAAACTAACCTTCGTTGAACAACTTTATATCTAAATAAAAAATGTGGGGACTAACCTTAGTTGCATTAATTTTTATTTCAGATGTGTTCTTGAACACACTCTTGATTGCATTCACCTCAGCCAAGTCGCCTGCTATTGTTGATGTGGCATGGGCATTTATGTAATTCACCTGTATGGACAATCACACATGCTATAACAGTTATATATCACTCCAAATATACAGATATTACAATCACAACAAATAAATACCAGATAGTAATGCAGAAACTAAATGACAGCATTTGGAAGAAAATATGAAACAAACTACCTCTTCTGGTGATACTCCTGCATCAATAAGACTCCTCTCAATGCATGTGGAGACACCAAGACCATCAGCTCTTGGATCTGTCATATGATAAGCGTCACAGTTAATAGCTCCACCCAGATATTCAGCAATTATTGGAGCCCCCCTCTTCATTGCATGTTCCAAACTCTCCATAACCTGAGAAGAAATTACTAAATTGATTAATGTCTTTAACTCTTGATTGTTTTCCAGCTATTAAACGAGCATTTTCAAGCAATAGAAAACAATCATTCCAAAAGCTTGTTTACATGTCATAACACAGTCCTTATAAAACCACTATAAAACTTGGTACTAAACGGTCTATCACAAAAGTATGTATGTATATATACACAAAATGGGAAATACAACTTGGCAATGAATGTATTTGGTCCAAAAGACATCCTAAAAACAAAAAAACGGGTTTTCTCATTTTAAATTTTCTCTAAGTAAGCATTGACAGGACAATAGTGACAATCACTTTTACAAAAGAAAACATATTCAGTGTTCACTCACAACCATTGGCAAACAATCTCCATTAAAGTCGTTACCATCAGAGGAATGGACATCCTATGATTGACAGACAACTGAATTCTTGATAAATAGTCTACGTTAGATAAATATTCTACGTTAAGGACACCGGCCTGAAAAAATATGTGGCCCTCCAAACATACCAGTACTCCAGAACCTTCACCCATGACAAAGCCATCCCGGTCCTTATCCCAAGGCCTTGAGGCAGTGTGAGGCTCATCATTTCTCTGAGATAGGGCTCGACATGCAACAAATCCACCCAAACCAATTGGAATAATTGCTGCTTCAGTTCCACCAGCTAACATAATATCTGCCTCACCTCTGCGAATATGGTTTGCAGCTGCATAAAAGCAATAGTTGGATGTAGCACATGCTGTTGAGATGGAGTAGTTTGGACCCATGAACCCCACTTCAATTCCAAGCAATGCAGAGCCCATGTTAGTAATTGCATATGGTATAAAGAAAGGAGTTATTCGCCGGTATCCTTTGTCAATAAGAGCTTGTACTCCATCTGAGAAAACTTGAAGGCCACCCATCCCAGTACCTACAAGCACACCAGCTCGCTCCTTGTCAATCTGCACAACCAGCATAAATCAGACATTTTAATTGTTAGAAAAAAGTCTAAAAATAACTTATGACAGTACAATGTGATATGAAATGCATATAAGCAGATTTGTTAGCTTTTCTGCATAAACCATCCAATACCACTAAGAGAAGAAAAGGTTAAGGTTAATGCTCATCAGAAGTAATGCCAGAAACCTATGGTTTGGGAAGTATTAACAAGACAAGCATGGCTATTAATTTAATCATAATGAAGTGTCATTTATATTCAGTACTCAATAATAAAAGGGTAAATACTAAAACTAGAGGCACCCAATCTAAATCAGAGTTATGTGAATACTAAAATATAAATTGTGCATGCCCAATGGAGACAATTGACAAAAAGAAGATATAATTATGACACTATGACTATAAAAGGACTAAATAGCAATAACTATAAGTGAAAAGTACAAATGAAAAACAGTAGCCATTGATACTGCATAGCGGAAGAAGAATGTGTTGCTTAAAATGAAAACCACCCAGAAGAATGTGATGATTGTTGTCAGTGCCAGAACCAAAGCAATTTAGGAGACTGAAATAGAGTGCATGGCACAAAAAACAATCTGTTAAAGAAAGCTTCCTGAATGAAATTTAGGAAAAAATTGAAGAAAAGGGCATAATAAAAATATTGTACAGTTGGGCAAGTTGAATGTGCTTCATGCAAAATCTCACCTGTGGATTGATAAGATTTTAGCAACATCAATTGGTTACCAATTTTAAATACGTATAAATTGTATGACCATTTTTCATTTAACAAGTGTTTGCCAACGATACACAGTCCAAAATGGAAAAATAAAGCATCTTTTTCCTGCCAACAAACTGAACATCAAACACCTTATGCAATTCAAGTTTCAACAAATTTGAAGACCAATTAGACTCCAACCTAGGTGTAAGATTCAATCTCATCTTACAGGTATTGTATATGAGATATTAAACAAGGTACTCATTTGTGTCAAAACTCATTCAAGTGGTACAACACTCATGCAGAATACCAGTAAACTGAGGCTATGGAAAAAAACTTTTCCAGAAAATTCACCTTTCAGTTCTGAAGGTATACCTGCTGCCACTATTATCGCCATTCATTTATTGCAATTAAATCAATACACAGTTTGATAAGGTTTTATTCTATCAAATTTAGCGAGTGCAACCTTATTTAATGGATGAATATACAGTTATCAACCACAGTGCTGACTGAAACTTTAAAAAGAAGAAAGCAAGGAAATTTGAATCTTTTGTACAAAGAGCTTGATTACAATGTTAAATTCCATTTTATAAAGATCCCAGTTATTCCATACCTTATGTATTTTATCCTGACCCAAATCTGCATCTTCTAGTGCCTTTTTCCCAGCGACCAGGCAATACCTAAGGCAATCATCCAACCGTCTGTCATTCTTTGGATCAATATATCCCTCACCTGAGAACCCCCGAATCTGTCCTCCGAACCTTGTAGGAAACTTTGATGCATCAAAGCGGTCTATCAGGGTGATTCCACTTTGACCCTCCAGGAGCTTTTCATAATATGCATCTACATCGTTTCCAAAGACAGAGACCAGCCCCATGCCAGTGATAACAACTCTTTTTTTAGGATCTTCCTCTCTTTTAGGGGCACTGGCAGTAGTAGATAACCCTGCTCTGATGCCAGCCATATGACCTGTTTGTAAAATGACCATGGTAAACAGTTATTAAGAAAAAAATGCTATATCATCTCAGCTTAGGTTTTGGCAAATACAGTGATTTTGTAGCCTTCATTTTTTAATGCAAACATGTTCCTGGAGCACAAATAATTGTATAAATATATACAAGAACTGAAAATTATAGGCTTGTCTGAATCTGGTGTCTTTGATTTATAAGCAGAGTCAATCTAATTATTAATGATTTGAAAACAATACATCAACTTAAGAGATATTGAGCAAAATTTTCATCTTTCATTGCTTGAGAATACTCTGGATAAGAAGTTGTGCCAGACTACAAACTAATCGCATCAAATTAAATAATATATTCCTTTATCACACTGTCATAAACAAACGCCCTGAAGGACTTGATTTTGATCTTTTGTGCTTTTGTAATGCCCATGTCACACCGAGACATTGACCACATTCTAATTGCATGTCTCCTTCATATGGATAGAAAGTCAACTCTAAAATAGAACCTGGTCAGAGCTCGTTGAGAAATTTTACTGTTAAATTTCAAATGAGGAAATGTTACAATGCTACGTAAGATTACCTAGACCAACAAGAACTGATTTCTTGCAGCCCAAGTTTTCCAAGGGCCCAATGTTGTTATTCACATAGCATTCAAGAAAGGAAGACATCATGACAAGATCAATCCATAATCTCAGAAAAAAAAATTAAAGGATGATCTGCAAGCAAATACCCTACAGTTCGACCATTTATAAAGCCCCTCTGACAGTAAACATGGTCCAAATTGTAGTTGCATGGCTACTAATGGCAGAAAATCATAAGAATCCATGTATAGATAGATAACATTGGGAAACTGGCCTACCAAATTCCAAACAAGAAAAATATATCTATGAAAAAAAAATTTAAAGAAGATATAAGTAAACCGTAAATTGAGCTCAATCAAACCAGTGAATCTACGGATATATCCATGCAATCAAGCTTCACATTATATTGTCATTCTGTAAAAATTCAACACACAACCACTAGATAGCACTGAGCAAGATAGTGATTGCGATCAGATACATAGAAAATCCTTGACACAATAAACTTCCTTGAACTTCGGGATATGTATAGCTAAACCTTTTGAAAACCTCTTCTTACATCTGGCCATTCCCCAACCTCTGATTACATGGATGCTTGAGTATGAATAGAAGAAAGCAAAAGCTTTCAATCTGGTTGGATTTTCTTCAAGAATAGGGCTATCAATGACAAAGATAGAAATATTTCACCATGGTAGATTAATCTCCCTATTCTGTTCAGAAACATTACAGAGGGCTCAGTATGCTATTTTGATAAGCTACACATTGACACACAACAAAGAAAACGACTAAACCCAAGAATTTCGGACAATAATCTGGCCTTAGAAAATCTGGAGCTTGAGCTTTTAGAGTTCGTGTCGCACCTAAAAATTCCCTCCAGCTCAAACTGCATGATTGTCTGATATGCACAGAGAATAATGGTGGTCTTCCACCGCTAATTGGATATAGGCGTTTAATTAAACCTTTAAACTCCAAAATAGAAAAAAGTTACCAAACTGAATTACACCCTAAGCCATTCCCCTAATTGGGACTTGCCAATATAGCTTGTAATTTAAAACAACTGCAGAGACAACAAGTACAGGGCAAGGAGATTTGCAATGTGTACAGATGAAATATCCAAGCACACAGGCACCAGCAGGTGATGTTACCACTGAAAAGGCACTGGAAGTTAACTCACAAAACTTTCTTGTATACTGGATTGGCAAAGCCATTGGTGATTCGAGTTCCGCACAAAACTTTCTTGTACTCAAAGTTAACACCTCAATGAAAAGTTTTCAAGCATTCATCGACATATCAGGTCTATAACTCAAAATTGTCAAACCCAAAACAGTATTATCTATCAAACCTGATTAGTAGCATTCCATTAACCTAAACTGAAGACAAGAACTAATCGAGGGAAAACAAAAAGGAAAATGAGTTTTGAAGAAATCAATCCCCACGATGCCATTCTTTTCTACACAAACAATCCCAGCCATACAATCTCTCTTGAACATGATCTTTAGGCAATCCCCATTATGCAATTTCAAATCAAAAACGAAAACGAATGAAATCCAAACCTACCTGAACGATGCAGCTTCTTGGGTTTTCTTATCCTGAAACCACAAAGTAGGGAAGCTTCTTCTCCAGCACTGAGACCATGAAATCTTGGACGAGGTCCTCCATTACTGAATCTACAAGCGGGCACAGAAGCAAACGCGGAGCTCGCCATTTCCCTGGCCTAAACAGATTTTGATGTCAAAGTGATGCAGTGTATCCCATGCACCCAAAAGGGTATGGAGTCCGAAACAGTGGAAACAGATACAGGACAAAAGGGCAGTGGAGGAATTCTTCATGCAATGGCTAGTGGCTCAAATTAATATTTGCTCTTCTACAGAGAAGGCAAGTGTTCCGAAGAATCCTGCCAACACTGAAACATAATTTGCAAATTCATCTTAGATATGGTTTATTATTAATTACTAATTTCTCTCCTAATATTGTTGGTGATGTTAGGTTAGAAAAAAAATGATAGTATCTTGCGCAAGTTTTGCTCTTTTCAATAGTCCGCTACCAAGAAGAATTCATTTGTTTCGTAGATCTGATTTGACTTCCAAGCCTGAGAAAACAAAAATTAGTAGAAAATCAATACTGGATTGCCCACGTGATCATGTGCTTGCACCATTATTAGCTGTGTTTAAGCTTTCTTAGGCGTGTGCTTTCACTTTAAAAAAATTAAAATATGTTTCCATAGTATTTTATATAAAAACATAAAGAGGGTATAGTAGTTGGAAGTTTTAACGACCTTTTCAATTGCCCAGAAGAAATCTGTCACACCTACATTAAAGACACTATGCCCACTTGGAGAAGTAAAGAGCGTTTTGAGTAAAGGTATTTTTAAGTTATTATGATGCGACTCTTTGGTTTGATTTATAAAAGTTCTAAAAAAAAAAAAAAATGATGAAGTTTAATAGTAGCGATCACTAGGTGTTATTATGATTATTTTATTCTCTTAGTTAAATGTTTTTATTATTTAATTAAATAGATTTAATCTAGTATTAATAGATTTTTAAAATCTATATCAATATTTTTTTTTTGTTTCTAGATTTGATTGTATATGAATTTTTTGAATTAATGTTTTGAATCTTGGAATGTGATCTCAAATGATTGAAAAAAATCATACAAAATTTAATATGAATCTTACTTTTTGATCAATAAGATATTAAAATTTAACTTATATGTTATGTATCAAATAATCAAACAAAATCTTAACTTCTATTTTATATTTTGAATTATTCATTAAATAGATAATAAGTTTTCAAGATTTGTCTCATTTAATTAACTAATAACAAAAAAAGTCGGTAACTCATTAATCAAATCAATCTGAGTAGAGTGAATGTTGTGAGTAGAGTGAACATTGTTTCTGGATTCGATTGTCGGCAAGTTTTTACATCAACGTTTCGAATCACACTTTGTGATCCATCATCAATATGAGAAGAGTTGAAGGTGCAAATAAGATATACTATTGCAAATTAGCCTGACATAAAGGAGAAAAGGAGGAGAGAAAACACAGGCACAAGGAATGAGAAACCAAGGAGGTCAGTAAACCAAAGAAAAGACAACACTCAATTGAGGTCAATAAATCAATGTACTTGCTAATCTATTGAGTTCACTCCCTCATCCAATCACTCAATTCATCTATGCACTTAGTTAACTATTTCATGCAAATATTTAATTCATCCTAGCTTCCTCCATGAACTCAATTCACTCATTCATTCAAATAGTCAACTTGTCAATAAATCAATCAAATGAGTTTATGAATCAATCAAATGAATTGATGCAATAATCATTGTTTTAAAGTAATAATAATAACTTACAACCCGTCTAATCTTGCCACTTGGTGCAGGAGCACCCAAGAGCACAAGAGGGTCACTTGGAGGACCTAAGGATAGTGGAAAGAAGAACATGACCTATAAGGTCATTGATTTGATGTAATATGGCATTTAAAGCCATTTGATGTAATAAGCAATGCCTAGAAGTATAAAAGCATGAAAATGACAAGTTGATGTAATAGGAAGTTGAATGCCTACATTGGCATAATAGGCCTAGAGGGTTGAGATTAAGTCTTAGGACTAGTTTAAAGGTTTTTATGTGATATTTGGGTCCTAAAAGAACAAAGTCCAAGGTTAGGAGTCTTTAGGAGCTTTATATAAATAATTTTGCAAATTTGAATATTTGAATTCAAACGGTCAAGTGTAAAAAGGTGGAAAAACTCTACAAATATGATTAGTTGTTGTGTTAGGGGATCTAACCAATTTGGATCGGTTTGGGGGCTTATGCAAAGTCTATTAAACCTTTTTAAAAGGTAGAGAATAGGGAGAGAGGCGTGAGTATAGTTTGAGAATTAATATGTACTGATTGTTATAGTTTTAGACAATAAAAAGTTGAATTTCTTGCATAGTTTGTATTCTCCTTTATGTTTTCTTGTTCTCCAAGTTTGTAGATGTGTTGAGAACCATCTGAACATCATTTTGAAGCACTTTGAAATCATTTCTTAATAATTTTGGTTTCCTTTGAAGTGATTATTCTGTAGTACTGTGGTTGTGGGATGGATCCAACACTTGTACCATATGTAATTAACCATAAATATGCAAAATTTTGATGAATGTATATGGTAATTGCCAAATTAGGCAAGGTGATAGGGTGAAAGGTGCATAAACTAAGGGCCATGGGTATAGCAGCAAGAGTTTGGGCTTCATAAGGTTGTGTTTTTCCTTTGGAATATATTTGTATATGTTGAGGACATGGTGTAGGATCAAAGATTGGATCCCAGGAGTGAGTTCTAAGTCATTTGTGAGGAAGCCCTAGTTATAGGTTTGATTTGGTGAGGGTTTGTGCGTTGAGTTATGCGCAGATGCTCCATGGCCTAAAGGACAAAAAATCCTTGGTTTTACTTCATTTCTAAAGAATGTAGGAAGTGATAAAGTTTGAGGACATGCACCAGATAGGGTTTCTTTGTTAATTGAGCCTATTAGGCCTAGTTGAGGAACCGAAATCAGAAAATTTAAGGTGTGGTGTTCCAAAACAAGAGGGGTTTATTTTGACATATGTTCTACAGTTTAAAAAAGGGCATTCAAATATATAATTTGTTTGTAGAGTCATTTTGGAATTTTTAGAGGTAACTAGGAAAAATAGTCATTGTTGTACTCCAAGGATTGGGGATTGAAGGCCTAGAAATGACAACTTGGGTTTTGGAGTAGAAAGTCCATAATATGAGTGCATGGTGTGTGGAGATTAGACAAAAAAGAGGTGTTAAGGTCCTTGGGGGGTTTGTAATCACCATTGGTAGAGGTGATTAAGAATTTGGCTAAGAGAACCAATTGGGCAAGCATAGACAATCATGAAACAAGAACATGTTTAAACGAATGGATATGGAGTTGTTGAAAGAAATTGAAGGTGTGGAGTCTAGTGGGCCAAAGTATGGTGTGTTGACCTCTAATAGGTCTAAATAATGTGGGATGTGTCTTGGTGTTGATTCCTTGTGATGAAAGAATGAGAGTGTTGTTACAAAGCAAGGGAGAAAATGTGGAATCTCCTAGGAGGAATGATGTATCTACCACTAGCCTCTGCATCAATTGGTATCAGAGCCTAGGATAATCCTAGATGAAGAGTTTAGAGAAGGAATCTTCTAGATCTTTGGTGGATTGAGTCCTTGGTGAACCCTTAGAGTTGAGCAATCCTTTGACGAGAGTTCTTGAGTTGATTCTTTACATCGAAGGGACATAGATTAAATATTGAAGGTAAAAGATCGATGATTTGATAGCGGATATGGTGGTCATCATGGATGAAGATATAAAGTACAATCAGAGGTACCCAATATTTAGAACACAATGTAAATGCAAAGGTAAGATTTGTAAGGTTTTTTTTTCAAGTCGTTCATTTGCAAACCTTGTTTCAATTGAAATGGTTAACAAATTGGATCTACCAAGAATGGCACATGTTATGCCTTACAGAGCACAGGGATTGGATGTTGAAAATTATGTTCATGTGAAGGATCAAGTGTATGTTCCTTTCACAACTGGGTCATACAAATATGTCATACTATGTGACATTGTACCCTTGAGAGATTGCCATACAATTTTAGGAAGGGCTTGGTAGTTTGAGAAGAATTCCCTACATGATGGTAGAAGGAAAACCTATGCTATCACAAAGGATGGAGAGAAGATGGCATTGGTGACATTGGAGGAGCACAAGACAACTTGGAAGGTGTCAGAGAGTATTGGAATCTTTGAGAGGGCAAGGTTCCTAAAAAAAGAGGAACACGATGATGCGGTTGAAATAATAGAAGATTGTTTGATGAAGAAGGATGGCACTTTGGAGAAAGAAGCCATTGAGAATGTAGATGTGCATGCAGTTGAGGAAGAGATCCTAGAAAAGGATGATGTAAAGACAAGTTGTCCATTGCGAGGATAAATGATTACATGGCAAGAGATGAGTGTGGGAGACAAAGGAGAACCTAATGCCAAAGAGGTTCAGAAATTTGGAGCGGAGGTAAAGAACAAAGGTGCTCATGAAGACAACAAAAGATCAAGTCTTGGAATAATTGAGGACAAGGGGATGATATTGATTGGGACTATACTATGTCCACTCCAAATAGGATAGAAAATGGGGCATTTTTTTTTGCCTAAAATAGTGAGGTATGAGGCTGATGAGATAGCCACCAAAAAGGAGTTGGAATACCAAGACAAATAGCATGGGCGTGATGATATGTTGCAGGTAGAAATAATGGTCTCAAGGTATGAAGAGACTAAAGATGAGGAGGAAATGGTGATAAAGAGCCAAGCAAAGGTCAAACAAGGTGTTTAAATTCCAAGCATAGAAAGGAAGTATACAAATGTGCAGTGAATAAATTATTTTTGGTTTGTTATTATGATTTTGTTACAGGTATATATGTTACTATGATGGAGACTCCTAGTGTGGTGAAGATAGAAATGATTGGCAAGAATCATATGCTAGAAGGAGCTTGTTATTGCTTCTTGATTCTATTTTTTTGTTTGATGGGTACTAAGACTAAAAATAAAATGAGAAGGTACAGGAAGAAAGCAATGGTTTTGAACCTCATAGAAGCTACTATACAAATGGGAAATAGGTGTGACAAGGAAGCATTATGCGTGGGTAGACATGCCAAGGTTGAGGGAGTAGCAACAAGGTGTTCAAGGAACTAAGAGAGCATGGGGTGTCAAGAGGGAAAGTGCACATGAAAGGTACATATGAGATCATTTCAAGGACATGGAGGTGCATTTGATAATGTTTGTTTTGCAGGTATACCATTTCCAAGAGACTTGGAAAAACTTGAAGCCTACGAGTAAGGTGCAGGAGCACCCAAGAGCACAAGAGGGTCACTTGGAGGACCTAAGGATAGTGGAAAGAAGAACATGATCTATAAGGTCATTGATTTGATTTAATATGGAATTTAAAGCCATATATGTAATAATAAATGCCTAGAAGTATAAAGGCATGAAAATGACAAGTTGATGTAATAGGAAGTTAAATGCCTACATTGGCACAATAGGCCTAGAGGATTGAGATTAGGTCTTAGGATGATTTTAAAGGTTTTTATGTGATATTTGGGTCCTAAAAGAGAAA
Source organism: Chamaecyparis obtusa (assembly GCA_027943335.1). Taxonomy (NCBI): domain Eukaryota; kingdom Viridiplantae; phylum Streptophyta; class Pinopsida; order Cupressales; family Cupressaceae; genus Chamaecyparis; species Chamaecyparis obtusa. Next base: position 762,214 of record BSBK01007369.1, read on the forward strand.
AATCCAAGGTTAGGAGTTTTTAGGAGCTTTATTCAAATAAGTTTGCAAATTTAAATATTTGAATTCAAACAGTCAAGTGTAAAAAAGGTGGGAAAACTCTAAAAACATAATTAGTTGTTGTGTTAGGGGATCTAACCTATTTGGATTGGTTTGGGGGGTTATGAGAAGTATATTAAACCTTTGTAAAAGGTAGAGAATAGGGAGAGAGGAATGAGTACAATCTAAGAATTAATATGTGCGGACTGTTAGAGTTTTAAACAATAAAAAGTTGAATTTCTTGCATAGTTTGTATTCTCCTTTATGTTTTCTTGTTCTCCAAGTTTGTAGATTTTTTTTAGAACCATCTGAACATCATTTTGAAGCACTTTGAAATCATTTCTTAATAACTTTGGGTTCCTTTGAAGTGATTGTTATGTAGCAGTACTCTGCTTTGCATTGAAATAAGGATGTAAAGGTTGAATCCATCCACTTTCTGTGGTTACTATGGTTGTGGGATGGATCCAATACTTGTACCATATGTAATTAACTCTATATATGTAGGATTTTGATGAATGTGTATGGTAATTTCCAAATTAGGCAAGGTGACAAAGTGAAAGGTGCATAAAGTAAGGGCCATGGGTACAACAACAAGAGTTTGGGCTTCATAAGGTTGTTTTTTTCCTTTGGAATATATATTTTTATATTGAGAACATGGTGTAGGATCAAAGATTAGATCCCAGGAGTGATTTATAAGTCATTTGTGAGGAAGCCCTAGTTATAGGCTTGATTTGGTGAGGGTTTGTGAGTTGGGTTATGTGTAGAGGCTCCATGACCTAAAGGATAACAAAATCCTTGGTTTTACTTCATTTTTAAAGACTATAGGAAGTGGAAAAGTCTGAGGATATGAACTTGATAGGGTTGCTTTGTTAATTGAGCCTATTAGGCCTAGTTGAGGAACCCAAATCAACAAATTTAAGGTGTGTTGTTCCAAAAAAAATAGGGGGTTGTTTTGACATATGTTCTACAAATTTAAAAAGGGTATTCAAATATATAATTTTTTTGCAGAGTCATTTGGGAGGTTTTAGAGGGAACTAGGAAAAATAGTCACTATTGTACTACAAGGATTGGGGATTGAAGGCCTACAAAGGACAGTTTGGGTTTTGGAGTAGAAAGTCCATATTATGAATGCATGGTGTGTGGATATTGGAAAAACAAGAGGTTTTAAGGTCCTTGGAGGGTTTGGAATCACCATTGGTAGAGGTGATTAAGAATTTGGATAAGAGAACCAATTGGGCAAACATCTACAATCATGAAACAAGAACGTGTTTGAATGAATGGATATGGATTTGTTGAAAGAAACTAAAGGTGTGGAGTCTATTGCTCCAAATTATGGTGTGTTAACCTTTGATAAGTCTAAAGAATGTGGGATGGGTCTTGGTCTTGATTCCTTGTGATGGAAGAATAAGATTGTTGATACAAAACAAAGGAGAAAATGTGGAATCTCCTAGGAAGAATGATGTATCTACCACTAGCCTTTGCATCACCACCTCTTCGCATCAACTCCACCAATCTTGGATCAATGATCCAAGCTTTGATCTAGTTGTCTTGTCTTCCCTTCAAAAATCTATGATTTAATCATCACATCCATTATTTTCATCAATCAATTATCAATGCAACATTATGTTGTTATATTTGCATTCCTGGCAGAGTGAGAGTGTCCACATATCATCCTATAGTGTCATAAATTGCACCCCTTTAATTAATGGGTCCACTTTCACACTCTCATGGTTCACATTTTAGTTATCCATTCATTTAAGCACTTTTGGGACCATTTTTGTATTTGAATCAAGAAATTAGTCATATCATATTTTAAATCTTTATAAACTCCTCTTTGGCCCTTTATTTTAGTATGCACTTTATTCTATATTATCTCAAGCTTATATAGGTCCTATCTCATTTTAAATTTCAATGCAATTAAATCCCCACTTCAATTTCATCAACACCTATATTGATTATAGATCTAATATCATGGTCCTATTATCTTTTTACCCTAAAAAAATGAGCCAAAAATGATTGGACTATTTTGGTAACCTCAAGCTATGTCAATAATTAATAGTATCTGACCCTCTTTTTGTAGGCTTAAATTAAGGTTGGATAATGTGTATGCCTTAGTATTCCCAAATCTAGGCTTGATATGAGAGTATGAATATTATAGGTTGGCCTAAATGCAAAAATATTACGAGGACCTTGTATGAGGTACCTCTTCTAATTCATTCATCATATCTCTCAATCATATCCCAATCTCTCCTCCACAAATTCATTTCAAGAGAAAGCATTCTTCTCAAGAGAAAATCTAATTCAATGGGCACCAAGTTACACAAAAAAACATCTTAAATTATGATTTTATGGTGGATTCTATGATGATCTATCATGTTATTGCATTAATGGTTGGACGACTTGTTCGAAGAGCATTGCATCAGCAATCAAGGGTATAATCATTTCATTCAAGCATTTCCTTCATATTTGATATTTCATTTTCATGTCATTATTATTGTAGGGTTGATTTTCAACTTGGGGTTTGACTTAGGCAAAACCCTATTGTAGATGCTTAAAATCATCTTGTAACACTATAAATATTTAATTATTTATGTTATATTCCTCTTACCTATTTAATTAAATTTGTCTCATTATTCTATAGTATTTAAATTTAAATTTAAATACCCTTTCTTCAAGTGTATTAAATTGTATTTAATACCTTCCCTTCACATAATCCCTTTTTTAATAAATCTTAATTTATTTGATTCCCCTCACACTCTATCATTCTCCTAAACCATGATTAGTTTAATTTTTAATTAAATTAATCCTAAATGTGAACCTAGATCCTACCCTACTCACATCACTCTCAATAAATAGATCTACTTGTTAATCAAGTAAGGTTAATTAAGCTAATTTTTAGATTCACCCATTAGTCCTAATTATTTGCTCACACATGTGTGAGCAAATTTCCAAAAAATGTCTTTTCAGAAAAATCTGAGAAAGCCTAAACAAGGTTTCTTACAACCTTGATGACACCTCTTACACATTTCAAAATCATGAAAATATAATTTTTTCTTACACATGTGTACTTGAAGTACACATTGACCCATCACATCTCAAGTTGCTCACACATGTGTGAGAAAACTTGGACTCTTGCATGTCTTATGTGTCCTTCATGTGGCACCTATGTGGATGCCACATGTGATCCACCTCATCCTAGCCCTCCAAAATTCTATAAATAAGAGCCTTGCCAAGAACAAATCATCCATTATTTTGCATCTAGAGTTATCCTGCTAGTTTAATTCTTAGATATTTCTTGCATTTAGTATTTTTATCTAACATGTTTGGTAGTTTTTTTCATTCATGATAGATAGTTACATTTAGTTCATATCTATTCCTCTCATTCACATTGAATTCTTGTGGCTATTTCTTTATGACTAGTTCTTGAGCTCATTCAATGTCATCTTCATTTTAGTTTGCATTTATTATCTTGCATTCATCATTGTTCTCAATCATAGTGGGATTGATATATTGTGTTGGGAGAGCACACCCACAATTATCTCTATGAGCTTAAATCAAGCAAGTCTTGGGTGCACTTGCTTCTTGCTCATCGAAGGTTACGGTGGAAGCCTTTTGTTTGGTTCTTGCAAGTTTATAAAATGTTAGATTAATATTTGAATATCTTATTGCTAATGTTTGCATGTTTGAGCTTGTTCCCAATAGGTAGGTTTTTGTCACATACATTATGGCATGCCCAGTGGGATCCATGTCCCTGCTTTAAACTCATTTTCTTCCAATTTTTGTCGTTCCCAAAAAATGTCACGCAGTGGCATCTCTACCTTGGAATTGTTGTATGCGTTGATTATTGTCTGTGCTGATTGGCATCTCCAATTGGGTTTAAAAAGGACTTAAATTTTTAATATTTAAAGTGTGTTTTTGGAATCTTTTAAGTTTTTTAACTCTCGGGTTTCTATCAAAACATTGTTTTTACATATTTAAATGTTCTCAAGTTATTTCCAAAATTTATTTTAAACTCCATAAGATGACTTTTGTTTAACATTGTCTTCTACGTAGGTTGACCATCATTTGCATAGTTTGGCATCTACGACAGTACTTGGTCATCTGTGCTCCTTGAAAATCATGTCATTAGTTGTCAGGTATCACTTTCTCAATTTTCATTTGTGATTTCCCACTATCGTCTATGCTTTTGAATGTCATCTGTGCTTTTGACTGTTGTCTACAACCTATCATTGGTGTTTGCGCTCTATTGCCAAAAAATTAAATTTCCAGAAACCTTTTGTGTTACTAATTTCTCTGATTTTTTTTGCAGTACCTCAAATTTGAAGACTAGAAATTTCAAATTACTAATATTGTGTGTTGCAAAATGCTGATAGAAGACTTTTACAAACATCAAACTAATCACGCTATTGTCTTGCAGGTTGCCTAAGAGATACAAACAAACATTGTGTCTTTGTTAATCTTTTTCTAGGAATTTTAACAAAAGTCCACTTGTAATGTTTTGTCAAGTGGTAGGGGATTATGGTCTTGTCTCTTTGAGACAATAAAAAACCTAGACCCATTTGGCATTATACTTTAATAGGGATTTTGGGAAAGAACGAGTGTGTTTGATGTGTTTGGGAGAAAATAACATTGGATAGGAGAGTATGCTCTTTTCCCCTTGAGGGAAGATTAAAAATCTAGACTCCTCTTGTTGCCAATCTATGCTTTTCAATTTCATCCTTTAGATGGGCCTATCAGTGAGGTAAAAAGCTCCTGGGAACGACCCACATGAGAATGAGGTATTAGCCCACCACTCCAACTCACGTTAATAAATTTTTTTGTTTGGGGTTAAAGCTTTAGAAGCTAGATGACATTTGAGATTATACTCAACTCTCACCTAACACTTTAGTAGGGCCTCATAGTCTAAATCACATTTATGTGACTACTTGTGCCAAAGTGCTTTGTGGGGCTATATGCCTAAATCACGCTTGCATAGACACAAAGATTGTGTTTGAACAAAGATCCTTACTAAAAGCCATTAGATAAAAGAAACCTGGTTCACTCTTGAAAGTTTGATAATCCAAGTGCAAGGAGGATAGTAACCTCTCCAAGACACTCGCCATATCGTGCCTTCCTGAGCATTTGGAGTCAAATAATACAATATCATGACTAGAGTCATTGCGTGCTTGGTGATGGTCATATTATGATTAGCTCTTGAAGTGTACCTAAGTCTGTGAGTAAGGATTTTCATACTCATCCAATCTCCTTCTAGGGATAAAAATATGCTTGTTATCTTTCATTGCAAAACAAACCCATACACTTGAATCCCGCAAGGTTTCTTTGTCTCTTGTAGGACTATTTTTGACAAATGTGCTTGTAATCCAAACGCATGATGTATTCTTGAAAATCAATTCTTTCCATTGAACAAATTGACTGAAATCAGACTGAAGGATCCAGTTGATTAGATTCATCAAAAACACTCTGAATCCTAAAATGACATCTTTGACCTGGCATTGTCGTCTCTGCAGACTGTCATTTGCATCTGAGAACTATCATCTCCACTTGAAAACATTGATAAATCTGATCTTACCAAGACATCTAAAAATTGGTTCCCTAGAGGCTCTTAAAATTATTTATTATGAAACATTGATCTACCCCGCTAAAATCGATATTTTCTCAAGGTATGACTGATTCAAAAAAAAATAAGAAGATAAAGCTTCCAACCTCACGAGTCTATAGAGATAAGAAGATCATTAATCAAAATGCTAGAATCAACTAATCCTATTCAAAATCTATCCAAAGGATTCTAGAAGCCAGTGATACATTCGATAAAATCACCTATAATAATCAGGTTTCCAAGTTTGTTGCCAAGAACAAAGTGAACATGGCCTTGGTCACTTGGGAATCTTATGATTAAGTACCTTTGACCTAAATTCCTCTTCAAATAACTCATCATTTCCTCATATTTAATCACATCTTCCTTCATCCACATTTCAAAACCTTAGGAGCATTAATCAAAATCTTGGACTTTAAATCAAAATCAAATCTAGCCACCTTTCATACCTTAATCAAGCAATAGGGTGAAAGAATCAATCCAATAGTGTCTCACAAACCTTAAATCAAAGAAAACATTAATCCCTTGCTACTTTGAGAACTGATTCTTTCTCTAGTAGTCTTAATCCAGTCCTATTTTGTTTGGGAATCATTAGTCTATCACCCAAATAAGAAATGACTTTAAATCAAATCCAATCCTATGTTTGAATAATTAGAAGGTCTTGTTTCACTTAGGTTTGTTCCAAACCTTTAAATCAAACCAATCCTCAAGGCTTAGTCCCTCTTTAATCCAATATAATTAATCAATCTAATCCAAAATCAAATCAATCATCAAGGCTTAGTCCCTCTCCAATCAGTCTAATCAATCCTTGAGGCTCAGTCCTCTTAATCTAATCCAAACTTAGTCCAAGTTTCTCCTATTTCATCAACTTCATTCTTCTCCTCATCATTCCTCATCAATTGTTCATCATTCATTCTATCCAACCATTCTAAAGGTCACATGTGCATGGTACTTACCCAATCTCAAGAAAAGCTAAGACAAGAATCCCTCACCATGGAGAATGATCAAGAGACTGTCTACCAAGAGGAATTTAATGAAAAAGAAGAACCACACATAGAATCTGACATAGGCATACCTGAAAGTGTCAGTGCCAATCCATGAGCTAAAGAGTTCTTTGATGATCCTAACAAATTGAGCCTAGTGGAAGATCTAATCCAAGCCAATAGTTCTAATATCTTCATGAACCTTATTCAAAGGGGTGTCACACTCCCTGACAATTTTGATTAAACCTTTCTTGAGAATAATTTGATTCAAATGAACAAAGGCAAGACAACACCCATCATGCCATCAACATCTGATAACACAAATCAACCTCCCCATGATATGCTTGAAAAAATCCAGTCCCTTCTAAAAAAACCTAACTTAATCAATGTCAATGGGGTGAGTAATGATGGCTTAAACATGGGTCATAGACTTGAGCAACAGCTAGGGTCCTCAAGATGATGTTCTGCTTTAATTTTATTGAAGCCTAGTGGAGTCCTAAAAAATCAAAATTTTGCACATATGAACAACACCAACTATAGACACAACATGAATCCTCCCCCTCTTGGAGGACATAATGCATCATCAGGAGGAGGAACATCAAGCTCATACAAAAATTAATAATAATCCTCCTAAACTATTCCAACAAATTGACAAGCTCAAAGACATGATGATGGCTATGTAAAAAGGTGGGAAGAAGGAATTCTCTTTTGTGGAGATACATCCTTATCCATTTGACAAATCAATCACTCTTCAACTGTTCCCCACCAATTTTGAAATTCCAAATTTTGATAAATATAAGGGAGACTCATGCCTTGCGCAACATGTCAAGAAATTTTATGTAGTGGCTCAAGAAGTTTCCCATAATGATCATTTTATTCTAAGACTCTTCACCAAGAGTCTTGGTGCACCTTCCCTAGAGTGGCTACTAAGTCTTCCTCCCAGTTCCATATCTACCTTCCATGATCTCGCTGAGAAGTTTTCTATAGAATACTCTTATAATATCAAACACCAAGCATCACTTAGTTATTTGTGCAACATGAAACAAAGAAATGGAGAAACCTTTGCTAACTTTCTCCAAAGATGACGACATCTTGCCAATCACATGCCTTGGAAAATCCTAGATTCACATCTCATTGATATCTTCACTAAGAATATGGTTATAGAGATGTCATTCTAGATGAAAATGGCTTCCCCTGACTCATTTGAGGAACTCATTAAAAAGGGGAAGTCTATCAAAGATGGGCTCTTGATGAAAGGGGTCATTAAACATTATACCCCTAATTCATCTAACAAGACTAATGATAAACCCAAGTTCTGGTCTAAGAATAAAGGTGTTATTAATGATGGAGTGATAGATGCTAAACACATCCAAAATGTTCAAGCATCCAACAACAATAACCAAGGTAATCACAATAACAATGATCAGAACAATCACAATCAGAATAATCAAAGCAATCAAAATAATTTGAACAACCAAAATCAGAATTGAGGATTTGGTTATCATGGTTCACTATTTTCATGTTATAATGATAACAACAAAAATAGTAACAACAATAGACAACAGAAACAACGTCAATTTATACAACTATCAGACTCCCTTGATGTCATCTTTCGACATCTAGTTGATCAAGGGATGATGGTTTACCCTAAAACCAGGCCTTTTGATGACAATCAACTGAAACCAGATTGGTATAAAGATACTATATACTACGATTATTATCACATTAAAGGGCACAAAATTAAAAAAATGCATAAAATTTTATCATTTTGTGCAAGATTTGATTGATGATGGTAAAATTGATTTAGAAGGTCAAAATGCCTATACCTCTAATGCCCAATTAAAGATGTATTCCAAGCCTTTTCTAGAGCATAATCAAAACAATGCATCATCATCCAAAGGCTTTTCCTATGATTACTCTATGAACAAAATCTTAGGAGATGAACACACTTGCGGTAGACTAGATGAAAATGATGTATGTGGCTTTGACTCACTATGTGGCCATATCGAACAATCTGAAGCTCATGTAAATACATTGAATTTAAAGAGTGTGGATTGCAATGTCACCACCCGCTGCCCTTGAGTGATTGTACAAGCTGTTGCAAACCCACGTATTGTAGATCCACCCATTACACCATCCACATCGACATGACCTGCATTGTGTTATGATATGCTTTCCCAATTGAAGAATACCCCTACATAGATATTCATATTAGAACTTCTACACACATCCCCTATTCACAAAGAGGTCCTTGAAAATTCCCTGATTGAGTCTCATGTCGTGAAAAATATCAATGCCTCTTAGTTCCAAGAAATGATAAAAAATTTGGCTTCCTAAAAAAACTTGGTATTCACCAACAAGGATTTCCAAGGTCCCGGTCCTCATCATAATAAACCCATGCACATACAAGTCACCATCCATAATACCCAAATTAAAAGAGTCCTTATAGACAATAGATCAGGTCTGAATCTGTGTACATTAAGAATGATCTACAATATCAGTCTTTCTGAGGACCTCATTGATGTAAATAAAAGAATCAAAATAAAAGCATATGATGATAGAGAAAGGGTGAGTAAAGGTCTAATTGAACTCCCCTTACAAGTGGGACCAACCCTTATTGAAATAGTTTTTTAGGTGCTTGATCTAGATCTACCCTATAACATTCTCTTAGGTAGATCATGGATACACGCTATCTTAGGTGTCTCATCCACATTTCATCAATGTTTAAAATTTCCACACCATGGAGATAAAATAACCATCCTAGGAGATCATGAACCCTTCCAGTATTGCATGAGACTAGAAGGAAATTAATCAAACTATTGCCCACTAAATGAATATGTTCGTCTTGTTTCACATGAAACTACCATCCAACACACTCCTTCTAAAGAATAGTTGTCTTTAAATAAGCTAAGGGAAATGAAAATGTTACTGTTACCCAAAATCTCTTATCATACAATTTTGGCCACAGGTGGAGTGAAATGAGGCTCCCACAAGGGTAGAGCTTAGCCTGTAAGAGACCTCATAATTTTCCTTGTCTTGGTTGTGTCTTTTTAGTCCCCATTGTTGCCTTGCCCTAGCTGAAACTTGTTTTGACTTGCGAAGAAAATCTACAAGGTTTCATGGCTTGCACCCTTAGCCCCATGTTCTTCAATGTGTCACCACACTCTAGTTCTAATCACATGTGCTTAATCGCAAGGACCAGGGAGATATTCAAGCTTCAAGGTTGTAGGAAATAGCTTATTTCATGTCAAAGGGTATCAAAATTTGTCTAATTATAAAAACCCTCTATGTTTTCTATTTCTCTGATGCCTTTTTGGTTTTAAGAGAAAACCTTGGTTGTTTTCGACCTTTTGCCGCTTCACAATTCTTATCTGGCATCATCTTTTCCTATGTGCACTGTTGCGACCGAGTGGGGCCCAGTTCTTCAAGGATGTAGTCACTTGATCTCTATATTTTTGGGTGGTTAGGCTTTTTATTCAGTGACCCAATGTTTTATTTAGTCGCGTGTTCACGCAACCCTGGCGGTTAAGTCCTTAACCTTCAGTGACTTGGCGAGCGGTTAGTGTTATATCTGGCAGTCTCAGTTCTGAAGTGTTTAAAGTTCGATCAAGGTCAATGATTGTCATGATGCTGCAAGGAAAAAGTGCTTGAGGGTTAATCTCCTCGGCATTGCGACAACTGTCTGATCTTTCAGCATAAAAAGGTGGATTGAGATCGTGGTCCCATGTTAGGTGTTGTAGGTGGTGCTCATTTCTAATTGGCCGAAGGGTGGTGACGCGATAGCTGACAGTAGGCATGTAATATTTAGGTGGAATGGCAGTGCAATAAGATCTAATGGTTGTCACTTGATCGCAAGGAATATTCTTTCTCTTTGCGATCATGCGACCACCGTCCGATTTAAGGCTGACAAATAAGTGGGTCCGCTGCCAGGTTGTGTTGATTTGTTTGTTTTCCATTGAGCGAGAGATTGATGATGTGGCCGATGAATTTTTAGAGCTGAATTGATTTTTGTGGAGAATGATTTAAGCCGTTCGATTTGCCAGTAAATGATGATATCGACGATCATGTTTTAAACTTGGACCTGCTAGCTGTTGTGACTGAATTTGAACATCTGTCAGGGTTTCTTGCCGGGTTTTCTCCAAATTTTCAACAGTTGGCCATATGCGATGTTGCGGGTAGCTCAAAATTAATGTTTTGAGGACAGTTGCAGGTAGAAAATTGATGAAGAAGATCTGGGCAGCTGTCATGTGTTGATTTTGGTTTCCTAAGGTGCCATGCCAGTTTAATATCAACCCCTAATGAATGAAAGGGGTTGGAACCACCTGTGACCGTTTATACTTTTAAATTCAAATATATGTGAAGATCAGATTTGAACATTCATGATGAACCTGACTTATAGAGACAAAGTCATGGCAGTGGCGTAAGGTTTTCAACTTGCAGTGAAGTAGATGGATCAAGGCAGCTCGTCTAAAAATAGTTATGGTGATGGGAAAGACATGCAAGCATATCATCCAAGATATTTCAGGGAGGCATTTATGATCAAAAGTGACAAAGTTAGGGTTTCTATTATTATATGAAAATCTATGTAACCTTAATCGAATTTTTACTCCAAGCCTGCGTGCTGGGGAGATGTATATATTAGTCTTTTGGAGCTTTTAGAGCTCAGAGTTTACGATTGTAAAAAGAGAGTTTTCCTTTCTTGGGAGTTATCCATGGCATTCTTTCTTCCCTCTAGCTTCTATAGTCTGTAATCTTTCATTGATCTACCAGATTTAATAGAGGCTTTCTGTGGCATCTTTTATGCCCTCAAGTCTTTCCCTTGTCTGTATTTCTCTTAATGAGTATAATATACTGACTTTGTTAGAGAAATCTTGGAGTTCCAAGGCCCTTCTTTCTTTCAGCTATTCATGTTCTATTGTGTATGATTTGATTTGAATGATCTTATGGGTATACCTCAACCCCTTATCACTCTATCTCATTCCTGTGCCTTTTTGTTGAAGAGAACATTTGCTTGCAGGTCATAGTCTGAGTCTTTTATTTAGACCCCTTTGTGAAATACTTATGCAAGCCTGTTTAGAAAGATTGTGTTCTATTAGATCTAAGAGCCTTCATGATAATATGGTCAATATATTATGTTCATGTCATTTCAGTGTATCACCTAGTAGGATAGTTTGCTTTTAGTTATTTTCCTTTAGTATTCCTTCTATCCCTTTCCCTTCAAGAATTTACTTTCCTGTCAAGAAGCAAATTAAGGTGATTATCCAAGAGGAACTAGCCTAGAACTTGGAGGTTTCATCTTAGTTAGCAAAGGTCCCACAACCTGGAGATAATCCCAAAGTTATACTAGGTTATCAAGACCAAGAGAGCTTGAATAGGTTGCAAAAATTGGTGTATAACACAACTGGCATGCCTGGTGGGACCAAGAGGTCATAGTTTTCATAGTTCTTGCTGGTTCTGATATGCATCTAGTAGGTTGTAGACCTTTGAGAGGTCATTATTTTTCATATTTGGCGACTCTGGGTTCATACCTACTTGTTTTAAGTAGATTCACTACCTAAAATGGATTACCATCCTCCACTTCATGAAAGTCTTCCTCCATTCTATGAATTTCAGTCATCTCAAAATAGCTGTACTGCCGGTTTCATGCCAAAATTTGAGGGACAACATTCATCTCGTGCTTACCAGCCACCCACCCTTGATGAAGCATCTTGGCAGCATCAATATGCATACTAGTAGCCTCAAGAGGAGATGCTTTGCGTAGAGGGGCAGTCAAAATTCCAAATACAGCAACAAGAGCTCATTTTTCAAGCTCATAACCAATAGCAAGAGATGTTGGCTATTCAGGAGAAACATCATAAAGAGATGGAAGAGTAAAGAAAACACTATGAAGGGGTGTTGGAGACATAGAAAAGGCATATGCGAACACAAGCAAAGGAGAAGTTTGATGCTAGATGGAAGCATTATGAAAAGGTCATTATAGGACATCAACAAAGTTGAGCAGCCCTTGCAAGCAATCTAACAACACTGAATAAAGTTTGTGAGGAAAAGTTGATAAGGGTTATTGCTACTACAACTACAAAAGAAGAACATTTTTAGAGAACATTAGTAGCTCATGATGAGTTTCATGATAAAAAATTAGAAGAGTACAAAGCGACAATAGAGTTCCTGATTCTAAAGGGTACAAATGATAAAGAGGCTCATCAGATACAACTTGAAGAAGCTCTTTGTAAAGAAAGGAAAGAAACTATATCAGAGTTATCTGATGAATCTCATAATGTTGCCAAGCAGACCATCAAATTGGAGGCTGATTTATTTAAGGAGATGCCTTTTTTTGTCAAAGAAGACAATACTTCTAATATGTCACTTATCTCAGTTACTAAAGGATAGAGAAAGGAATGTTTTCCTGAGAAGAAGCCTACTACTAAGAATGTTGAAAAGTGAAATGACGTGGAAGAGGAAGCTCATCTGCATGAATTAGTAGTTAAAAATCCTGACAACAGAAAAAAGAGCCCCAAGTTCATTCTTTGTAGGGGTTTCCCTTTAAGGTACTTAGCAAGAATGGAGGCCAGCCATGAAAAACCAGTCATGTTTGTGTCCAAACATGAGTGTTCAAATGAAGCTGAAGTTGAAGGAGAACTTATAGTTAAGCAAGGACAAGCTCAACTCACTTATCCACCCCTGGACAATGGAAAGAAGAATCTATTAGTGGAGGTGAGTCAATTTGTTTATGTCTTTCAAGAGTTAATGCATCGGTTCTTTACACAACTATGTGTGCTTCATTCCTTATTAGTTGCCCTCATGCATGAAAAGTATTGTATCCTAAGGAGGAGGGGTAGCTATTTTAACTATCCAGTGAATGGTTTTGTTTAACCATTTGTTGTACTAGTTACTTTAGGGTAGGGTAGTTTTCCTACTTTCTTCTAGTTTCTAGCTTAGTCTTTCCCTATTTTCCAAAAAGTGCTCGAGCACAATTTTTGTCCCTCTCTCTGTCAAGAAAAGTTTTATGTTCGAGAGATGACTCCTATGCCCAATGGATTGAGTTAAGGTCCCTGGTCTCCAATGTCTAGCAGGTAGACATCGAGCAGAAATTGCCAAAATGTTACCCAAAATCTCTTATCATACAATTTTGGCCATAGGTAGAGTGAAATGAGGCTCCCACAAGGGTAGAGCCCAGCATGTAAGAGACCTCATAATTTTCCTGGTCTTGGTTGTGTCTTTTCAGTCCCCATTGTTGCCTTGCCCCAGCTAAAACTTGTTTTGACTTGCGAAGAAAATCTACAAGGTTTCATGGCTTGTGCCCTTAGCCCCATGCTCTTCAATGTGTCACCACGCTCTAGTTTTGATTACATGTGCTTAATTGCAAGGGCCAGGGAGATATTCAAGCTTCAAGGTTGTAGGAAATAGCTTATTTCATGTCAAAGGGTATCAAAATTTATCTAATTATAAAAAACATCGATGTTTTCTATTTCTCTGATGCCTTTTTGGTTTTAAGAGAAAACCCTGGTTGTTTTCGACCTTTCGCCGCTTTGCAGTTCTTATCTAGTGTCATATTTTCCTATGTGCGCTATTGCGACTGAGTGGGGCCTAGTTCTTTAAGGATGCAGTCACTTGATCTCCAGATTTTTGGGCGGTTAGGATTTTTATTCAGCAACCCAATGTTTTCTTCAGTCACGTGTTCGCGCAACCTTGGCGATTAAGTCCTTAACCTTCAGCGACTTGGCGAGCGGTTAGTGTTATATCTGGTAGTCTCAGTTTTGAAGCATTTAAAGTTCAATCAAGGTCAATGATTTATGTGATGCCACAAGGAAAAAGTGCTCAAGGGTTAATCTCCTCGGCATTGTGACAATCGTTTGATCTTTTAGCATAAAAAGGTGGATTGAGACCATGGTTCCGTGTCAAGTGTTGCAAGCAGTGCTCATTTCTGATTGGCTGAAGGGTGGTGACATGGTAGCTAATAGTAGGCCAAAAATATTTAGGTGGAATGGCAGTGCAGTAAGATCTAATAGTTGTCTCTTGATTGCAAGGAATATTCTTTCTCTTTGCAATCATGTGACCACTGTTCGATTTAAGGGAGACAAATAAGTGGGTCCGCTACCAGGTTGTGCTGATTTGTTTGTTTCCCATTGAGCGAGAGATTGATGATGTGGCCAATGACTTTTCAGAGTTGAATTGATTATTGTGGAGAATGATCTAAGCCATTCGATTTGCTTGTAAATGATGATATTGATGGTCGTGTTTTAAACTTGGACCTACTAGCCATTGCGACTGAATTTGAACATCTGTCAGGGTTTCTTGCTGTGTTTTCTCTAGTTTTTCAACAGTTGGCCATATGTGATGTTGCAGGTAGCTCAAAATTAATGTTTTTAGGATAGTTGCAGGTAGAAAATTGATGAAGAAGATTTGGGCGGCCATCACGTGTTAATTTTGGTTTCTTGAGGTGCCATACTGGTTTAAATATCAACCCCTGATGAAGGAAAGGGGTTGTTACCACCTGTGACCGTTTATACTTTTAAATTCAAATATCTACGAAGATTAGATTTGAACATTCATGATGAACTTGACTTACAGAGACAAAGTCATGGTGGTGGCGTAAGGTTTTCAACTTGTAGCGAAGTAAATGGATCAAGGCGGCTTGTCTGCATAGAGTTATGGTGACGGGAAATACATGCAAGCATATCATCCAAGATATTTCGGGGAGGCATTTATGATCAGAAGTGACAAAGTTAGGGTTTCTATTATTATATGAAAATTTGTGTAACCCTAATCATATTTTTACTCCGAGCCTGCGTGCTAGGGAGATGTATATATTAGTCTTTTGGAGCTTTTAGAGCTCAGAGTTTACGATTGTAAAAAGAGAGTTTTCCTTTCTTAGGAGTTATCTATGGCATTATTTCTACCCTCTGGCTTCTACAGTCTATAATCTTTCATTGATCTACCAAATTTAATAGAGGCTTTTTGTGGCATCTTTTCTGCCCTCAAGTCTTTCCCTTATTTGTATTTCTCTTAATGAGTATAATATACTAAATTTGTTAGAGAAATCTTGGAGTTCTAGGGCCCTTCTTTCTTTCAGCTTATTCATGTGCTATTATGTATGATTTGATTTGAATGATCTTGTGGGTATACCTCAACCCCCTATCACTCTGTCTTATTCATGTGCCTTTTTGCTGAAGAGAATGTTTGCTTGCAGGTCACAGTCTAAGTCTTTTGTTCAAAACCCTCTGTAAAACACTTATGCAAGCCTGTTTAGAAAGATTGTGTTCTATTAGATCTAAGAGCCTTCATGCTCATTTGGTCAATATATTATGTTCATGTCATTTCGATGTATCACCTAGTAGGATAGTTTGCTTTCAGTTATTTCCCTTCAGCATTCCTTGTATCCCTTTCCCTTCAAGAATTTACTTTCCTGTCAAGAAGCAAATTAAGGTGATTATCCAAGAGGAACTAGCCTAGAACCTAGAGGTTTCATCTCAGTTAGCAAAGGTCCCACAACCTAGAGATGATCCTAAAGTTATACTAGGTTATCAAGACCAAGAGAGCTTGAATAGGGTGCAAAACTTAGTGTAGAACAATTACTTAGGAGAAGCATATTGAGTCTGAAAAGAAAGTTAGGTTCACAAATCAAGGTCTGGGGGAATACAAATTTGAAAATGCCATGTGTATTGGTCAACTCCCCCTCTCCCCCAAGTCTTATGGTAAACCTTCACAACTATTCCCTAAGGGAAGTAAGGAAACCATGAAGTACAAATAGACTACATTTGAACATTAGGAATCTCTTTCAGATGAACACATGGAGCATAATGTTCTTTCCTTGCTATTTGATGATGATGAAGATAAACCTACAAACATTATGAAGGGGAAGTATATAAAAGCCACACCCATTGTTGAAAGCATGGGATACCATGGCACTGGCCTCAGAGAAAAAGAAACTGGAAGGAAAACTCTCATAAAAGTCATTGGATACCCCCGTAAAAAAGGATTGGGTTCCATAGAAAATAGGAAAGCTTTTTCCAAGGACTATTGTTTTGTTGAATCTGATTTAGACACCGAGGAAGATTTCTTTGAAGTCCCTTTCTAGTACATTGAAGATGATCTTGACACCCGTATCCTCCATATCACCCAATCAGACCTTTCATCACGTAAACTTCCCCTTACCAACCCTAAACTAATTGATTGGGACCAACAAGATTCACCACTTGGCTTAGACATATGTGATTTATATGAGGCAGTTCTAGCACTTTTCAGACTAAGAAATCTCCAAGAAAATGAGCATGAGATTCACTAAAACAAGAAAACCTACTTCGGTAGCCAAGTCAACTCCCTTAGTCACAAAAGTAGGAAGAAGAA
The DNA here is from genome assembly GCA_027943335.1 of Chamaecyparis obtusa. NCBI lineage: Eukaryota > Viridiplantae > Streptophyta > Pinopsida > Cupressales > Cupressaceae > Chamaecyparis > Chamaecyparis obtusa. Next base: position 779,170 of record BSBK01007369.1, read on the forward strand.
AATCCAAAAAAATGATAAAACATCCTTGAGTTAAAACCTTTCTGAGGCACCCATGGATGAAGAAAAAGATAAAATAAAGGATGTGTCATCTAGTGAAAACTTTTCTGAGGTAATAGAGGAGGGGGAAGTTGACTTGCCTTTTATTTCATTGTCATCAGAGAAATCTTCTATCCTAATAGAAGATACAATCATAGTCAATCTTGGTATTGAAGAAGATCCAAAGATTACCTACATTGCAGCTTCCCTTGATGAGAAAGAAAAAGAAGCCATAATTGCATTTATGAAGAAAGCCCACATCAATTTTGCATAAACTTGTAAAGATATGCCTGGGCTTGATACTGCCCTAGTTGTACACCACCTTGTTGTAGATCCAAAAATCAAACCTGTGAAATAAAAATTATGTAGGATGCATCCACAAGTGGCAATCTTTGTCAAAGATGAACTACAAAATATGCTTAAAGAATAATTTATTAGACCCATAGATTATCCTAAGTGGGTCTCCGAATCTGTACTGATTTCAGAGATCTTAATCTCGCATGTCCTAAGGATGATTTTCCACTTCCCAACATTGAAATCATAGTGGATTTGACTGCTAGGTATGGGATATTATCCCTCATGGATGGATTTTATGGATACAATCAGATTCACATAGTAGTGGAGGACCAACACAAAACTACTTTCACCACACAGTGGGGTACGTTCTGTTTTGAGGTCATGCCATTCGGTTTAAAAAATACAGGTGCCACCTCTTAGAGAGCCATGCCAACTATCTTCCATGACCTCCTTCATGTGATTATGGAAGATTATGTGGATGATAACTTAGGTAAATCTAAGACATGAGAATCACACATTACTATCCTTATAACCACAATCTTTGATAGATATAAGAAGTACAAGGTTTGGCTGAATCCCAAGAAATGTATCTTTGGTGTGCAATTAGGCAAGTTATTAGGCTACATTGTCTCTCACAGAGGAATAGAAGTGGATCCTAAGAAGGTGAATGCCATTTTGTATATGCCACCTCCTAAAAATATGAAACAATTGCAAGGGAGACTTCAGTCCATCCAGAGATTTGTATCACCGTTGGCAGACAAGGTGCATCCTTTCTCTCATTTGCTACAAAAGGATATCAAATTCATTTGGGATTGCTTATGTCAAAAGGCTCTTTAACAATTCAAGATATATCTAGCTAATCAACCGGTGTTGGTCCCGCTTGTTCTAGGTAGGCCTTTGATTCTTTACATCTCAACAACTACCATAGCACTAGGTGCTCTCTTAGCACAACTAGATGAAAATGGAAAAGAGTGTACCATATACTATCTTAGTAGAACTTTAGTGGGTTATGAGCTCAACTATACGGATATTGAGAGAGTTTACCTAGTTGTAGTCTTTTGTACGTAGAAGCTACATCATTACATGATTAATCATAAAGTACAATTGATAGAAAAGATTGACCCACTCAAGTATCTATTATCTAAAGCTACTTTGATAGGCCACACAACAAAATGGGTCATGATACTTAGTGAATTTGATATTGTGTACACAGAACACAAAGTAATCAAAGGGCAGACAATTGTTGATCAACTTGCAGAGGCTCCTATTCCCAATGATCATCCTATTATCATAGACTTTCCTGATGCAACCATCTTGATTTTCACCCCTAGAATTCAGTGGAAGCTCTATTTTGATGGATCTTTTACTTAGAAAGGATCGGGTGTGGGAATTTTTTTTATTACACCTCAAGGGGATTTCATCCCTAAATCCTATAAGTTGACATTCACATGCACAAACAACATAGACAAATATGAGGCCTTGGTCACAAGGCTTCACCAAGTTGTCAAATGGAGGATTATGAGTTTTCTTGTTTTTGGTGACTCTCAATTGGTTATCAAATAAGTAAATGATGAATATCAGACAAAAGATGATAAGATGCTTCCTTACCGCCACATGGTCAAAGATCTTAAATAACATTTTATAGATATCCTTTTTTAGAAAGTCCTTAGAGAAAATAATAAAGCAATGAATGCTATGGCTATCATTTCTTCATTGATATCCATGCCAGAGATGAGTACACAATACAAATTTCTTGTTGAGAATCTTATGGTCCTTGCCTATGACCAACCAAATTCTGAGATAGTGTGTGAAATTGTTCATCTCAAATCACGTTGGCATCAGGAAATGCTTGCCTATATTCATGATAAAACCATTCCCCTCACTCTTATGCCTAACTAATAGAAAACCTTCATCCATCGTACATCCCAATACATAATCCTTGAAGACACCCTATTTCAAAAATACTTTGATGGAACTCTTCTTCGATGTCTGAATTCAAAGGAAGCCCAAACAAACTTGGAAGAAGTACATCAAGAAATTTGTGGAGCCCATTCTAGTGGCCTTATGTTGACAAAGAAGTTGCTACACACTAGATACTATTGGCTGACAATGGAGAAGGATGCATATCACTTTATAAAGAAATGTGTTCCTTGTCAGCAACACAACATTTTTATACTTGCTCTCGCTCTATCCCTCCAACCCACCATCGCACCTTGGTCTTTCACCCATTGGGGTTTTGACCTTATGGGCTAGATATTCCCCAATTGTGCTAGTGGCCACAAGTATATCCTAGCCGCCACCAAATATTTTACCAAATATGTTGAAGCAATCCCCCTCACCTACACTACCAGTAAACAAATTGCCAAGTTCATTATGAATTACATGATTTGTCATTATGGCATCCCAAAAGACCTCCATACTGATAATGGAATGCCCTTCAAGAATAAGGATGTCTCTGACCTTTGTCAGAAGTTTGGAAATACCCAACATTGCTCTTCCAAATACTTCCCACAGGGAAATGGTCAAGCTGAGGCTACAAATAAAACCATATTAAAAATCCTCAAGAAGGCTGTTGATGATGTTGGCTGTGATTGGTACCTACAACTCAATCCTACTTTCTAGGCCTACCACACCTCCATCCATACTCCCACTGGTGCCACTCCATTCACCCTCATCTATAGTTTTGAGGTTTTCCTTTCCATTGAAATTGAGCTCTCTTCCCTTAGGATTTCTCTCAAAAACTTAATGTCCAAATAAGAATACCGAGTCGCCATCTTGCAAGAGCTACAACTCCTTGATGAGAGATGCCTCAATGCCCTTAACCACCTCTGCATATATCAAAATTTCCTGCACTTATAGTTCAATAAAAAGATCAAACCTCATGAGTTTGATGTTGGTGATTTGGGCCTGCAACACAACATGAAGAATCTCCAGAACTAAGAAAAGAAAGGAAAGTTTGAACCCAATTGGCTGGGTCCATTTATTATTACTGCCAAGTTCAGTTCTAGGGCATATCAGATTGCCACACATGAGGGAGATCTGCTCCATGATCCTATAAATATTTTGTAATTGAAGAACTTTTATGCATAGATCAACATTCAGTTCCTGTACAATGTTCATTTAGCAGAAAATCCTAAAAATTAGAAAAAGTCCAGAAAAAGTTCTAAAAATCAGAAAATGTCCTAGAAAAGCTTTAAAAATAAGAAAAGTAGAAAATCCTAAACAACAGAAAATGTTCATAAAAAAATTATTGTCTTGGTGAAAAGCTGGTAAATAGGCACCTTGCTAAGAAAAAAGAAAGAAAGCAAAAAGAGAAATAAATTCATCCAACAGTGAAATCTTAGCAAACAAGCACTTTGAGCAAGAACCATGGTGGAAACCTATTTTAGGCACTATGGTAGCAGATTTGGATCCATTGTCTTCTCTCTCTCCCGATACATATCCATCCTTGTCCTCATCTAGTTTCCAGTCATTGTTTCTCGCATCGCAATAAAGGTCCAAGCAAAATTCCCAACAAGCTGAGCTTAACCCCATCACACTGAGCTTTTCCTAGACATAGTGATCAAAAAAGTGTTTATTAAAATCAACATAGAAATAAATTTTTTGAGTTATTATTCCTTTCACATCTATTTCCAGTGAATATCCACCTCAGTCAATTAATCTTTACCCTGCAGGATGTGTCCTTCCTCAGTCGGCTCAAATTGACCTCATCAATTCTATCCCATTCATGGAAAGAACTGTGGACCAAATGACTACTTGGTCAGGAGGTATTCTTTGTTGATTTTATCTTTTTTTGTTAGTGGATCCTACTCATGATTTCCTAGATCTTTCATATCTTGGTATATTGTGAATGGTAAACTTTTATGCATGTGTTCATTGTGGTATGATATATATGTTGATACTTTAAGATAATTCTTGTTGGTTTCTCAGTTATGATTATGCGTATCTTACTGGGGGAAACAGGTTAGCATACTTTCATCCCTTAAAAGACATAAGTGTGCCTAGACCTTTCCAATAAGCATATTTCATAGGTTCTATCATGATTAGGAAATCTATATATATGTTCCTAAAGCTATCTAGTTCGTCTGAGAGTCTAGTCTATTAGAAATAGGAAATAATAAGAGGGGGGTGGGGGGTGAATCAGTATTTCACAAACTTTTACTTTTTCCCAATTATGGATATATGAAATTAACTTGTAGCTTCAATAAGAAACTAAACTAAATAAATTGAACAATAAGCATAAAAATAAAATGAATGAGCTCATACCACCATGATTTTTCTCGAGGAAACCCTGGCCAAGGGAAAAACCCAGTGGGGATGATAGCCACAACTGATCCACTAATCAATAATATTTGGTTAAGGACATTGACCCTGTTAGGAGTCTATTACATTCGTATAGTGTCTTTGTCCTGATTAAAGGACTTTAGGCCTTGTTAGAAGCCTCAACCCTGTTAGGAGTTTCTTTTACAAAATATACATGTATGCGAGATGAGCTCACTATCCAAACAAGCAATATATAATGATAACTTCAGATACAAAAGGTAGAATACAAAAGACTTTTACTGCTGCTAAAAATCTTCAATATTCTAATCTAGCTTTGTAGTCTCTTCACACTGATATATCATATCAATACAATACTTGCTTATAACTTCACATTACATATATCACTTTCTTTCTTACTTTCTTACAACTTACAATTTTTGCATCATATTACTTCGCATTACATTTTTCTTTCTTATATACAAGTTATTACAAAATAACCTTCTTGTTAGCTTACACTTCATTACACACTTCTCAAAACATAAAGTCATTTCATGTTGCCTTAGGGTTAACATCTAGGATGTCATCCCTAATTAGTTAAGTCATTATTTTGATAAACAAAATAATCCCTTAATTCAATATAATCAATTTCTGATCGCTTCTCTGCTCTGGTCGGCTCAACACCGTCTCTGTAAAACATCGATATCTCTTTCTGTACATGTCGTACAAACTTGCACTGTTAGATTTAGCTCCAATATACTTGGAATGATCTATGTTCAAGTGTGCATGCACTGAATGTGCCTTTGTGAATGCCGCTAGTCAAAACGGTCTCTGTGTAGATAGATAAATACTGTTATACTTAGACAATTTTCACAAGATCTTATACATAACTTCCTCCTCGGATCATGCTATCTCAATAATATATATATGTTTCCATAATGACAACATTATGATATCCTACTTAGCCAAATTTCCAACAATCTCCCCCTTTGTCATTGGTGGAAACATATGGGAAAATTTTCTAAGTCCCAAAACTTATCACAAAATTTCAAAAAAAAGATCTATGGATCATACATGTCTACTTATTTTTCCATAAGGATACTCCCCCTTAGATTATACTTCATACTATTTTGCATATCTATATCTTTATATATATGCACAATTTTCTTATACTATACTACTCCCCCTTTGAAAATAATGAAAAAGGTGTCAATTATATGTATATGTATGTGAAAATTTTGATTTACCTTCTTTTCTTCAATATTGCAAGGCTGGAAGACTTGATACACAATTTGCAAAGTTCACCTTCAAATTATCAATCTCTTTATCCCATGATTTCTTAACTAAATTAGAAACGTTGAGTAATGCACATAGCCCATATGATGCTATCTCAACTACTTTAAGGTTTGAATATGCAAATTTACCATATGATGTATTTGATGAAAAACATTCTTCCAGTTGATTCTCTACATTACTTATTTTCATGGTTAGGTTCTCTATGAGTAGAGAGAATCTCTTCAATTTTCTTTCCTTCTCATTCTCAAGAAGTCTTATCTCATCATAAATTCTGCTCATTTTCTTCTCAATATCAGTTATCTTTATACTTGGATTATGTAAATCATTAACTATGGTTTGCAACTCTACTTCTTTGCTCCTCAACTTTTCTAAAATCTCCGAGAATGTGATTGTGTGACAATACACACTGAATATACAATGCTCTTCCTCTCTCTAAGCATCTCCTTAACTCTTTTATACACACATCCATATTATCCAAATCATTTCTTATATTCTGATAAGTGACTTGAAATAACTATGCATCATGAGCTATTTAAGCTTTTGTAGATGCAATGTCTGATAGGGTAGTAAACTCACCGTCAAAAACTCTTATTACCTCTCTTGCTTTAGCTTGTGGATCAAATTCATTGACTTGGGTTGATATAATTCCTTGAAGCTTTCTGGTTACTTCAAGTAATGCTCCTTCTAAGCTCTTCACTTTCTTGTTCTTTCCAAATTTTTTTTTAGGGATGAGATCAGCTCTATTTGATCATCATCATCAACTTCTACTCCCAAATTTTCTAAAATTGATTCAATGGGTGATCTAGATAGGCTTGCTATTGTTCTCTTTGGTGGTGAAATTATTTTGATCTTCTCCTCTAGAACTACTTACTTCTCCTTTGCTATCTTATCCTATGATTATTCTTGCTTCTCTTCTCTTCTTGTTTCTACTACTTCATCCTCCTTATTTACTGTTTCATTCTTTTGATCAATATCTTCTTGCAAATTGCCAACATCTGCTCCTTGATATTCAAATGGATTCTCTTCTCTATCTATAGTAATGTTTGTTCCTTTTACATGCATATATTCATCATCAATGTGGATGGAGGGTGGTGGAACTAGTGTTGCTTTTGTTTGTGGTTCTACTTCTGTTGTAGGTTTAGATTCACTGATTATCTCTTCTGGTCTAGAAGTCATTACCTTTACAACCACTTCCTCAAATTTTTTATTAATCTCCTCATAGTTTCCTCCCATAATCAGAACTATTCTTCTTTTTCTCCTTAGATGGGTGCTAAGGTTTTTAATAATTTCCTTAAAGTGATCTTCATCTTTTATTTCACATAGTTTCCTCACAACTCTTTCTCTTATTCCTTTTTCTTCTTTTATTGCTCTCTCTTTCCTATTAGCTAGCTTATCATAAAGGTTATCTATTATCTTGTACTTTATGTCCTCAAATTTCTTTTCAACAAGAATCATATGTCTGACAACTGCATTCTCAAGGTTCAATTTCTCAAAATTGTTATACATCTCATAGTACTTGTTTAACTTAGTGAAATCTCCTTTGTTAATGATTAAAGGATTCACTTTATCAATCTTAGGCTTCCACTGCTTCTTTATGCTGGTGCTTGCCTCTTCATTTTCTTGTGGCTTTTCTTCTGGAATTCTTATCCTTTCTACTAGAGAAAAAATAGTTTTCTATCTCTTACTCGGTCCACTTTCCATCTCTTTTACTCTCTTAGTTGGTGTAGTAGAGGTAAATCTAGTAGATTTCCTTATTGCTATCATATCTAACTCTACAATATCTTCATCAATATCCTAAATATCCTCAACAAGGGTTACATGGGATGTTAAGGGTTGAATTGACAATACTTCCTTTTGTCTAATATCTCGAATAGTTGATGCTGTCTACTTCGCAATGTTGAATTCATGCTCGGTCATACCTGTATCTTTTAGAATCTTTTTAATTGTGCTTTCAACTCTTTTCTTTGCTAATTTATACACTTGTGATTGATGTGCTGTACTAAAGTTCTATTCAAATGTTCCAAATCTAGGACTCTTGGAATCTAATCTTCATTTTAGTAATCTACATGCATATTCTTCAACTTCTACTTCAGATATCTCATATTCAAGAGGATCTATAAATTTTTTCCTTGGTTTAACTACTTCAATGTAGGTGAAATTAGTGTCCACTAAAAAACATATTCCATTCTTATATTTCTCAACTATAGAGGGTGGAATTCTTGATCTCTTTTTTATTTGATTCTAAAAGGTCTTGATAGAAAGTGTGGCACTCTTATTTACTTTTTCAATAGGATGTATGAGATATACATTATTAATCCTATCCATTAAATTTATGCCATCATTCCAATCATCTCTTATAGTGTAAGGGAATCTCCTCAAAAGATGAAAAAACATATAGGTGATTAGAGATGAAAATCTAAATTGGGAATTCTTTATTTTCTTGATCTTCTCAAGATTCTCAATCAACTGAATTCTCAGAATTTAACAAATATCAACTTCAACTCGATCAATGCACATAAGATAAGCTTCTTGCACCATACCTACTACCATGTCATCTTCTCTAGAACTTGCACATAATTTTGTGGTTAGAATCTTACAAACATATCTCACATCATCTTGTTCAATCTTGCTAATAACTATGCCTCTTCCATTATTAGAAGACTTGGTGTTATCTAAGACTATTTTCTTTACATTATGTATCATCTTAAAATGGAAGCACTTCCATCTTGATAGGTTTAGCACCCTCTTTTAGTACATTTATCATGATAGACTTGCATTTAGGATGCATTTTGCACTTATCTTCTTCATTCTAGGTGAAATTAGGGTTAGGATCCCGAGGATTCTCCTAAATTTCCCCTTTTCCCATGGCTCTATTTTCTAGTTAGGACTTAGAAATAAGTCCTCCTAGCCTTCATAACAGTCATCATAGGATTTTATGCTTATCCCTGGCATTTTGTCCTGTTCTGATATCATTTCTAGGTCTTTGGGCATCCTCAAGACCTCTTGTCTTGATTCTGATTGGATCTGGGCCCAGGGTTGAATTCGAGCTCAAACCTGACTAGGTCAGGATCGAGCTTGAACCTAACTAGGTTAGGATCAAGTTTGTACCTAACTAGGTTAGTCCCAACCTTGATTTTGCCCCCTTCCTTCAAATCTTCAAAATCCTTGATTTCCAGGCATCGGGCTTTTGGGATATTTGTTTTCCCACCTTCGGGTTGGCCATTTTGGGTTTCAGGATGGTAAATTCTCTAATTGCATTTAATCTAGGTATATTTTCTAAAGGTTAGGACCTAATTGGGATTTAATTCTCCAAGGTGGCCCCTCTAGAGGATTGTGCCCTAGTTCACTATAAAAGGAGGCCTTCCTCTCTCATTTTATCATCCATTATTCACATTTCTTCATCAAGTTTTGTGAGAACCAAGTAAAACCAAGCATTCTCATGATCAAGTTCTCTAAAGGAGTCAATTTCATGAGCAAGAAGATTTCAAGCAAGCAAGGAATGGTGAAGATGCAAGATAGCATGAGGATGATATAGAAGATCAAGCCATTGTTGACATCAAGCATCTTTGTGAACACATATTTGGAGCAAGAGAGATTCTCTCTTCCTTGATCCACCATCATCAACTTTCAAGCATTCAAAGATTCAATCATGGAGTAACAATTATGGATTGTGAGTTTGGTAGAAGTAATTTAGCCTTGGGGGCTTGGTATGCTTTTCTATCTCATTCAAATCTATGCATTGTTGTTTCATACACATTCATGCTAGGGTTTTGATCTAGAGGATTAGATCTTGGCATTACACTTTCAATACATACACACACACATTCTATTTCAATCGGTAATTCATGGAGGTGGAGACCACCAAAATGGGGGTTTGACTAAGGCAAAACCCTATATAGCCACCCAAAAAAACCCCTTTTTCAGATATCTACAGTCGCTATTTCAGGAATCAGAGGACAGATTTGAGTACCTTTTTTGTTGAACTTCTGGGATCTACAAACAAAATTAGAATCAGGCTTCAGAATAAAAATGTGGTATTTGACCTTTTATGAGGGTCAAACTCGACCTGCTACTGGAAAGATGAAACTTTTCTGGGTTTTCTCCGTCTCGGCTTTTTGATCATAGATCTGGTTGCAGAATCTTCTAAAACCTCATACAGACTTTAGAAAATAGGTATTTCCAAATCAATTTCACAATGAGGTATGTATCTTGACCTAATTAATTTTCAAGTATTTCCAGATTTACTTATGCTATGCCAATTCCAATTTCAATTCAAATGAATAAGTGTTGAATGTTAGGTACATTGCTAAGCTTCCATTTTTCACCTATTCATTTTGGTGAACCCGTTTACGAAAACTCTTTCTTTTATGGTGTTATATTTAAATTTTTTATGCTTAGAAGATTAGATTTCTTTATTGCATTTATATATTTCAAAAATACAAAAAACAAAAATATAGCAAAATTCCTTTAAAAATACAAAAATATTTACATTTTCATGCTTTTAGTGCTTTCTTTGTATTCAACATGTATGATTCTTGTTTTAAGTACTTTGATGAGGCCTATATTGTACAAGAGGATAGATTACCTAATGAGGTACATGGTAGTGAGGATGAAAATGGTTCGAATATGATCTCCATGTATCCTATTCCTATTTCACTCTCCTCCACAACCTCTCAACTTGACCTTTACCATAGGGTGTGTGCATGGTTACCTTCATGTCCCACTATTTGCAAGATTGATAAACCTAAAATGATATATCCTACACCTTTGATGATGGTAAAAGGATGTCCTCGTATAACAATTAAGGGTAAACCCAGAGATCCTTTGGATTTCATTGATGAGATTGATTCCATTTCACATGCTTATCGCACATGAAATAACCCTCAGCCTACTATTCTAGTTTCTTTACCTCCTTCTCAACCTATGCTTCCTCAAGCACCTAGGTATCCATCTACCTTTAAGGAGTACAACTTAGTTGACCAATTACGTGCTACTCCTACTAAGATATCTTTATGGGAATTACTTCAAACCTCCCCGACATATCATGAGGCATTGCAAAAAGCTTTATCTACTCTTTCTACTTTGCCTCCTAATCAAGAGAACATTCATTCTATTTTGGATTGTATACATACTATGCCTTCTGTACCTCCTATTGTGTTTTTTGATAATGAATTACCTTCCCTAGAGGTGTAGAATCAATATGATGCTCTTATGGTGGCTGTCTCTATTAGTTAGAGTATCATTCGAAGAACCTTAATTGATAATGGATCTGGGCTTAATGTTTGTAGCATGGATATGCTCAAGGCAATTAAGGCTGATTTATCTACTATTCAACCTGATAATGTTCCTATATGTGGATTTGACAATATTGTGAAAAGAACTTTGGGCATTATTACCTTACTTGTTAAAGTAGGTCCAGTTATTCTAAATAATCCTATTCATGTTATGCCCGGACCTCTCAACTATAACCTTCTTTTAGGAAGACCATGGTTACATACTATGCATGCAGTTCCTTCTACACTTCATCGCAAGGTTAGGTTCATCTATAAAAATCTTATGTATACATTACATGCGGATGATGCCTCTAACCCTTGCTTAAATGAAGAATATGCCAAAATCTTTGAACCTCTTCAACCTAGTAAAGAGATTGAAAAACAATTGGAGATACAACAATCTGAGATAAAACAACCTGAGATTCAACAACAAGAAGCCCCATCTTCTTCTTTTTTGACTAAGGATGATTGGGGGACATTGGATTTTAATCCTACATTTATTGGAGAATAAAAGGTCTCTGATTTGGAATTCATGAAGAAACATAATGAATTTGAGAAAAAAGTGTTTATTTCTTCTCTGCTGTTTGAAGAATTAAAAAGTAATTTTTTTGTCACTTCGATTAATGAAACACTTGACACTATAAAGCCTAATTGTTATGACATTATGACATATGCCACTCCTTGGACTCCCTCTAACATGACTGATCGATATGGTCCCGGTTATCATTTGCTTAAGAAATCAGGATTTAATGGAAAAGGATGTGATAAATACGAACAAGGTATACAAGTACCTTTGGATAATGAAGTTTATGATCATACATATGGATTAGGATTCAATCCTTATAGACAACCATCAAATTTTCCTCTTAATGTTAATCATATTTGCAGTGGACAATTGAAGTTGGTTAACCCATTACTTATTGACCTTAATCAACAATCCTGTTTGAATATTTTTCCTAAAGATGAAGCCTTAATGGAATTTTTAGGGGTTTATGAGGATTTACCTAAGTTTCATCACAAATGAGGAAAGCCTTATTTTTTGAAAACCGATGCTTATTTTGGCAAACATGAAAAACATGATATTCTCCCTTTACCAATGGATCCTCCGGTAATAAGTGATTTGTTAATTACTAAAACTATTGATATTCAAGTGGATGAAAATGATTCTGAAAGGATGATAAAAATTTGGAAATGTTTGAATTAGGATGAACGTGATCAATTGGTTTCCCTTTTTCTTGAATTTAAGGATATCTTCGCTTGGACATATTTTGATATGCTAGGTATAGATTCTAAGATTGTTACTCATAACATTGTCTTAAATCTAAATATGAAACCTGTGAAATAGAAAATTCAAAAGATGAATCCATGAATTGCTTTATTAGTCAAATGTGAAATTGAAAAATTATTGGATTTTGGATTTATCCGTTCTATTGATTACTTAGATTGGATTTCAAATATTGTGCCTATGTCCAAAGGCAAAAATAAGATAAGAATGTGTACTAATTTTAGAGATTTAAATAAGGCATCCTTGAAAGATGATTTCCTGCTACCTAATATTGATATGATTGTGGATTCGACAGCGGGTCATGCCTTGTTATCTTTTATGGATGGTTTTTCAGGATATAATCAAATCTTTATTCCTCTCAAAGATCAATTTAAGACTACATTTATAACACCTTGGGGAACCTTTTGTTGGGTCATGATGCCCTTTGGATTGAAAAATGCGGGAGCAACTTATCAACGGGCTATGAATTTGATTTTTCATGATTACATTCATAAGATCCTTGAAGATTATGTGGATGACATCTTGGCAAAATCTATACAAAGAGAAGATCACATTACTATTTTATGACAGATATTTGAAAGGATTAGAAGTTATAATATGAGATTGAATCCTAAGAAATGTGTCTTTGGAGTTGATTCTGGAAAATTATTAGGATTTATAATCTCTAAGCGAGGCATTGAAGTAGATACTGAAAAGATTGGAGCTATCATTAATATGCCTCCTCCTAAGAATATTTCTTAGTTACGAAGCTTACAAGGAAAAATACAAGCTATTCGTCACTTTATTTCTAATTTAGCGGACCAAACTATTCCTTTTAATTCCTTGCTTAGAAAGGATACCACTTTCTCTTGGAATGAGGAGTGTAAACAAACTTTTGAGAAATTTAAGGAGTATCTTGCGAATCCTTCTATCTTGCAACCTGCAAATTTTGATAAACCATTTCAATTATACACTTCAGTGACTCCATGGGTCGTGAGTGTGTTGTTAGCTCAAATTGATGATAATAATAAAGAAAGACCTGTGTATTACATTAGTCAGACTTTACTTGATTATGAAACATGATATATAGATTTAGAAAGACAATGTCTAGCTATAGTTTATGCATGTTAGAAACTCAGGCATTATTTGATAAATGCTGAAGTTAATGTGATTGTCAAGTTTGATCCTTTGAAACATCTTTTCTCACAAACTAATCTCTCAGGCCGGTTGGCAAAATGGGTGATGTTGCTTACAGAATTTGATTTTAATTTTATTTCTCAGAAATCTATTAAGGGACAAGCATTGATAGATTATCTAGCCGACACTCCTTGTCCTTACCTAGATGAAAGTTCTACTTCCATATAATTTCCTAATGATAATATCCTAACTCTTCAACAAGAGGATATTTGGGAATTATATTTTGATGGATCTAAATGTAAGACAGGTTCTGGTGTGGCTATCATCTTGATTCCCCCTACAAAAAAACCCATCCCTTTATCATATAAACTAACCTTTCCTTGCACTAATAACATTGCGGAGTATGAAGCTCTTATAGTTGGACTACGAGTAGCTTCATCCCTCAATATCAAACATTTACATATATATGGAGATTCACAACTAATAGTTGAACAAATTAAAGGAGGATATCAGACTAAAAATGCTAAAATGACACAATATAGAGATTTAGCTCTTGATGTGCTTTCACAATTCTCCTCTTATATGATTCAAACTTTACCTAGGAAGGACAATCGACATGCAAATGCCATGGCTAGTGCAACTTCCTTGGTTTGTCTTGAGAACAATGCAGAAAACTTTCAATTTACTATACAAACTCTTAAATGCCCTACAATTTTTGATAAGATTACCTTTGACTATTTTAACTTGCATTCGGATGAATGGTATTCACATATTTTTCATTTTTTGAAGGATGGTACTTTTCCTGAATCAACAACAAGGAACATGCGTAACTATATTAGGAAACTTGTAGCATAGTACATCATTTTAGGAGATACGCTTTACAAACGCTCTTATGAGGGATTATTATTATGATGTCTTAATAGAAGTGAAATTCCTGTAGCTTTAGAAGAGGCTTGCTCTGGTTCTTGTGGGGGACATTTTGGTGGAAAATCCATGGTTAATAAATTACTTCGAATGAGATATTATTGGCAAACAATGGAACAAGATTCTTTCATGTTTGTTAAGAAATGTCCTCAATGTCAACAACATAGTAATTTGATTCATGCTCCTACTCGTGAGCTTCATAATCAAGTTTCTCCATGGCCTTTTAGCATTTGGGGTTTTGACCTTATTGGAAAAATCTCACCAACTTCTTCTCAAGGACATACTTACATTCTCACCACTATGGATTACTTTACGAAGTGGGTTGAAGCTATCCCTCTTCATTCAACAATGACGGATGTTATTTGTGATTTCATCCTTAATAATATCATAACAAGATTTGGTATTCCTTTGACGATAATTCTGGATAATGGAACATCTTTTAAAAACAAATAAGTTGTGAAATTCTTGGAGAAATATAGGATTCAACATCAATTTTCAACTCCTTACTATCATCAATCTAATGGAAAGCTAAGGCATTGAATAAAACTATTGAACAAATTTTGAGAAAAATAGTTAGTAAGCATGCAAAAGATTGGCATACTCAATTGACTTATGCTTTATGGGCCTATAGGAATAGTGTTTGTACCGCCACATGTACTTCTCCTTATAACCTTGTCTATGGTACTGATGCTATTATACCTTTGGAACTGGAAATACCTTCTTTACATATTTTGTTTCATGGGATAATTGATAAAGATACTTTTCATGAACAATGCTTACAAGAATTAGAAATGTTGGATGGACAATGAATACATGCATTAGAACATATAAAAGCTTATCATAAATCTCTTTAGAAATAATACAATCATAAGGTAATTGAATGGACATTTGCAGTTGGTGATTTATTCCTTTACGAGAATCAACAGAATGTGAATGCTTTACCAGGTGAAAAAGGAAAATTTAGCCCT
Source organism: Chamaecyparis obtusa (assembly GCA_027943335.1). Classification (NCBI taxonomy): domain Eukaryota; kingdom Viridiplantae; phylum Streptophyta; class Pinopsida; order Cupressales; family Cupressaceae; genus Chamaecyparis; species Chamaecyparis obtusa. The sequence goes on from BSBK01007369.1 coordinate 794,625, forward strand.
AATTGGCTTGGACCTTTTATTATTATTGAAGACTTTGGTTCAGGTGCTTACAAACTTGCTGAGATGGATGGTGTTTCTTTAAAGGAACCCATTAATATTATGCATCTTAAACGTTATTACCCTTAATCTCATTTATTCCATGTGCATTTATGTGTTCCTTATAAAGATTTATTTTATAGGTTATGTAATTTTATTAAAAATTATATATTGAATATGTTTATGCACTTTCTTTCTTTCTTTCTTTCTATTAATTTTTATATTGATGAAAGTATAGTAATCAAACATAGAACTAATTAGTAGAGAATGTTTTTCATTCATCAAAAATAGTTTTCAAAGTTTTTGATACATAAGTGGCCAATGGCCCTATCTATCACTACGTCTATAACTATATCGCTCTAATGGTCGATGACTCCCAGATCTCTCTGCTCTATGATGGGAAGATGAAGATTTGTGTGTTTGTGTATGGCTCTTGGATATGTTCATACCCTGTAACATCCTCAGAGAATTTTTACCTCTACCATTAGCTTCTCCTCTATTTCTCTGCACATTCTCAACTCTCGCTAGATACATACAAAGATGTCGGCATGTTTGTTGGGATCTCTATGACCAATGGGAGACTCTCACTTGTTGACTAGTAGTCAGTAGGATATAATGGTATCCTTGAGAATCTCAGATACAAAGCTCCTCCACTCTGCTATGCTAATTGTAGAAAGAAAAAAATTCTATTAGCCCAGTATCCTGTTTATTCAAATCATATATTTAGCCAAATTTCAATCAAGTTCATACTCGGGTCTCCCTCTTGGACGTCACTAAATTGCCTAGATGGTGGGGTCATGGAGTGACTACTCTTTCCATGCTTGCTATATCTCAGTCTTAGTGGTGGTGTCTCTATGTGAGGCCGTAGGGGCCGTCGTGATCTCAGTGGTGATGCGTGAGTAATAGGTATATCTGTACTAGTATCACCACCTAAGGACATGTCCTCAGCTCTCTCCTCAGCTCTCTCCTTAGCTCTCTCCTCCTCCTCCATGGGATCTTCCTTGATGATGTGCTCCTCCTCATCTTTGATATCCTCATCCTCCTTAGTGGCTCCACTATCCTGGTGTGTCCCCTCTGTAAAGCTTGGATCACCTATAGGATAATCCTCAGGAAAGATAGGACGGGTCCCCTCCAAACTCCAGTATCTGATGCAATCTTGGCTCACACCTGAATAGGCTACATCTGATGGTACCTCTATATCCTCTATCTCCTCTACATTGCTATCCTCTATGTCTACTATCGATGGTCAACATATGGTGCTGGGTCTCTGATAGTATCTCGTCAGATGAACATAGTGAGGTACTACCTTAGGGACTCCTTGTAATAGGCCAAACTGCCTCATCACCCAATCATAATAGTAGGGCATCACTATATGACTCTGATGACCCTCTAGCAGCTTACGCTACTATGAATGTCTCATCTAGAATCATGTATTAGGCCACTCTATCATCTGATAGTAGGGCCTCCATATCACATCGGTGCTAGCAATACAGTCTAGGTTTACTCTCCAGTAGAGCATATCCCCAAACTTCCAAACATCTCTCAAAGGATATGTGAAGGCTCTCACTATGCTTGCATCTACCATCGCTAGAACTCCTTGTGGATGTGTACATGTGAAATGCTCAAAAATCCATATCTGTAGAACTATGCATGTCGACAGACTCTCGCGCTGATACCTCACTAGCTGACCCAACTCATGGTATAGCTGAGCTAGCATGCTGCAACCCCATGAGAACATGATCCTCTCTCTCTCTCTCCATCCTCTATATGAGATGTGTCAGAGGTGAACAAAATATGGTACCCTTTGAGTTGGGTAACACAACTAAGGCTACTATACATAAAATCACCTTCCATACTAAAGGTGTAGGGCCTGATAGTATGGAAGATAGTAGGATTTGATTTGACTGGATCTACATCAGTGGACACACTCCTATACAATACTCTGTGTCTACATGGATATCCTAAAAAACATACTGTGTTATGGGTCTAATGGTCTCCCCTTGGATTGGAAGCCGCATGATCCTGTAGACATCCTCTAAGGTCACTGTGATCTTACTAGAGGGAAGATGGAAGGAGCATGTATCCTCATCCCACTTCTCTATCAGAGCCGATAACATGGCTCGGTGTAGTCTGAGCTATGGAAGGACTGATACCTAGTATAGTCCCACATCCCTCAGTAACTACATCCCCTCATCATTAAGCTTAGATAGTCTCTCCTTGACTTTCTCTAGCAATTCCCCAAAAGGATGCTCTCAGAAGTAGATTAGGTCCTGCAAGCACAAACAAAGATCATATCAGTCATCTACATCATCAAATCTGCAAAACTAACTGGACTAGGTCAAAGTCAATCTCAGTTAGGTCAATGTTAACCTTACTGGGTCAATGTTGACTTTACTAGGTCAGGGTCGACCTTTTTGGGTCAAGGTCGACCTCATCTCAAAAACTGACAAATACCCTCTGGTCAATGTCAACTTTCATGGGTCAAAGTCAACCTAGATGGGTCAATGTTGACCTAATTAGGTCAGGGGTGACCTAAAAGGGGAAAAATTGACCTTGCCTATAAAAAATAGGAATTCAAAAAGTACAAAGGAGGATAATAGTAAACTCACCTCAGGTAGTGACCGTCTGCTAGCCAGGTTGTGTCTCAGAGTCTCCAGGCGTGTTGCTTGAAGTTCCTCTCTTCTCGACTTCTTGCTTCCTCATTTCAAATATGAGAATGGTAAGAATGAGTAAGTATTTCTCTCTTTTACTTATTTATAAGTTCAAATTAGGGTTTTAGTAGGGTTTCCTTAGGGTAAACTCAGATTTTCCCTTCTTATGCATTTAGACAAACATCCACTCTTTTCATCATAACTTGAGTTCTATAACTCCATTTTTAGTGCCATCAGTGGCATTGGAATCATGATTCAGATACCTAACTCCTTGAACTGATTTAGGAAGGTTATGTTAGAGTAGTCTTATGTTAGCTAATAATTAAATCATTTAATTATTAGTTTATCATACTCTAGGCTTAAGTTTCACTTAGGCGCTTTATAATTCTTTAGGGTTTTTGGTTCCACCGTTTCAACAGTGTTTTTTGCTGTTGAAGTCTGATGTCTCTTTTTGCCTTCCGGGAGTCATATCTGGCTTATCCGGACTCCTTTTTTGGCAAACAAGATATCGTCGGAAAGCTGTTTCTGTGTACTATTCAGTGGCAGAGGTATTTCTTCCAGATTCTACTCCAGGTTTTCACTCCTCCGAGTTATGCAGTTTATGCCCTCTGGTGGTGTGCTTGGTTCTACAGGTCCGAGGATCTCTTCTTCTGGTTTCTTAGTGCACTCTTCTTTCTGACTTCTGAGCTTGCATGCTCTTTCTGATGTATCTTTGTTCTGTAAACGCACTGAGATAAAGTGCCCTCTTCTGCATTTCTGGGATCTTTTTCACCTGGTTCAATTTTAGTATTCGCACTCAGTTATAAAGTGCCATGGGGGGATTCTGATGCATTTGCCACTATAGGCGCATCCACTCTTGTCAAGTGAACGTACCTTCCACGACATTAGCCCATGTAGACTGTGTCTATGACACCGCCCTTTATCCTGTGTGTGTGCTTCTGTTGCACTGTTGGTGTTCCTGGTTCTTCTTCTGCAGCTGTTTCTGGTACTGCATTTCAGTGTTCCTGTCACCTCTCCCAGTTCATCATTATGGGGGGGTTCACCTGTTGGTTCTATTGCTTCCTGGTTCGATTGATCAGCTCTTCAGACACTTGTCTTCTCTACCTGGTCATGCACTTCAGTGGGGGTTCCAGCAGTATCTTCTGACAGAGTTTTCAGACATGCTTCAGAGGAGTTTCTTGCTCTCTTCTTGTTCCTTTCTCTGGGACATCTTTTGCTTTATGTTTGGGTACCTGATCAGGCCTAGTTGCCGGGACCCATCTTTCCTGCTTTCTGCAGTAGTTTAGCTTTTTTTGCTTCTCCCTAAGTTACACTTAAGGGGGGGTGTTAGAGTAGTCTTATGTTAGCTAATAATTAAATCATTTAATTATTAGTTTATCATACTCTAGGCTTAAGTTTCACTTAGGCGCTTTATAATTCTTTAGGGTTTTAGCCTTTAGGGTTTCGTGTTTCCTTTTATAAAGGATTCACTTCTTTCATTTCAAAAAGAGATTGTATTATTTTCATCATTGTTAATAGAAGATTATTTTCTTGCAACATGGTTTTGCAGTCTCTGGCCTTTTGGCCGCCATAGCTTTCTGTCTTTTTGCTTCTTCTTTGTGACAGTCTTGCATGCAGGTGTTCTTGGGATGATTTACGTTTGTCAAATCCAACAGGTTAGGAATACATATAATTTTTTTAGGAAAAGGACTTTTCAACACTCTACATATCCAGTATATAGAGTTTTTCTTATCACCCTATTTCACCCTTTCGAAGTAGAAAGCCGAAACAAGGGGGCATAAGGGGCTCCATACACTTCTCAAATTATCATATAGTAAGCTTTAGGTGATTTATATATTTTCATTAACCTTGTGTGTTGCAGGTTCTAACAATTTTCTACAGGATCTTTACATCGAGGACTTAGCTATATCCTTTTTATTTACTAAAATGTTTTCTTACTTTAGCTTGCATATTCACGTAGTGTCATATCTAAGCTAAAGTGGGGGCTAAATGTACCATCTTAAAATGGAAGCACTTCCATCTTGATAGGTTTAGCACCCTCTTTTAGTACATTTATCATGATAGACTTGCATTTAGGATGCATTTTGCACTTATCTTCTTCATTCTAGGTGAAATTAGGGTTAGGATCCCGAGGATTCTCCTAAATTTCCCCTTTTCCCATGGCTCTATTTTCTAGGTAGGACTTATAAATAAGTCCTCATAGCCTTCATAACAGTCATCATAGAATTTTATGCTTATCCCTGGCATTCTATCTTGTTCTGATATCATTTCTAGGTCTCTGGGCATCCCCAGGACCTCTTGTCTTGATTCTGAGTGGATCTGTGCCTAGGGTCAAATTCGAGGTTGATCCTGACTAGGTTAGGATCAAGCTCAAACCTAACTAGGTCAAGATTGAGGTCATACCTGACTAGGTTAGTCCCAACCTTGATTTTACCCCCTTCCTTCAAATCTTCAAAATCCTTGATTTTCGGGCATCGGGCTTTCAGGATATTTGTTTTCTCGCCTCCGGGTTGGCCATTTTGGGTTTCAAGATGGTAAATCCTCTAATTGAATTTAATCTAGGTATATTTTCTAAAGTTTAGGACCTAATTGGGATTTAATTCTCCAAGGTGGCCCCTCTAGATGATTGTGCCCTAGTTCACTATAAAAGGAGGCCTTCCTCTCTCATTTTATCATCCATTATTCACATCTCTTCATCAAGTTTTGTGAGAACCAAGTAAAACCAAGCATTCTCATGATCAAGTTCTCTAAAGGAGTCAATTTCATGAGCAAGAAGATTTCAAGCAAGCAAGGAATGATGAAGATACAAGATAGCAAGAGGATGATATAGAAGATCAAGCCATTGTTGACATCAAGCATCTTTGTGAACACATATTTGGAGCAAGAGAGATTCTTTCTTCCTTGATCCACCATCATCAACTTTCAAGCATTCAAAGATTCAATCATGGAGTAACAATTATGGATTGTGAGTTTGGTAGAAGTACTTTAGCCTTGGGGGCTTGGTATGCTTTTCTATCTCATTCAAATCTATGCATTGTTGTTTCATACACATTCATGCTAGGGTTTTGATCTAGAGGATTAGATCTTGGCATGACACTTTCAATACACACACACACATTCTATTTCAATCGGCTATTCATGGAGGTGGAGACCACCAAAATAGGGGTTTGACTAAGGAAAAACCCTATATAGCCACCCCAAAAACCCTCTTTTTTAGATATCTACAATCACTATTTTGGAAATCAGAGGACAAATTTGAGTACCCTTTTCGCCAAACTTCCATGATCTATAAAAAAAATCAAAATCGAGCTTCAGAATAAAAATGTGTTATTTGACCTTTTATGAGGGTGAACTCAACCTACTACTGGAAAGATGAAACTTTTCTGGGTTTTCTCCGTGTCGACTTTTTGATCACAGATTTGGTTGCAGAATCTTCCAAAACCTCATATCCTTCTTTGTAACTAATGTCTTGTTTGTATAACTTGTTGTATTCCATGGTCAAACTACTATCTCATACTGTCTCAAACTTGCATTTCAAATACCCTTTTACATCCTCAAAATGTAAAACTCCATCTGGAATGGTTGACAAAGCCAAACTAGGGTCTTCTTCAAGGGGTTCTATGTTAGAAATAGGAAATATTGAGAGGGGGGGTGGGGGGGTGAATCATTATTTCACAAACTTTTACTTTTTCCCAATTATGGATATAATAAATTAACTTGAAGCTTGCATAAGAAACTAAACTAAGTAAATTGAATAACAAGCATAGAAATAAAAAAATGAACTCATAACACCATGTTTATTCTTGAGGAAACCCTGGCCAAGGGAAAACCCTGGTGGGGATGGTACCCACAATTGATCCACTAATTAAAAGTATTCGGTTAAGGATGTTGACCCTGTTAGGAGTCTATTACATACATATAGTGTCTTTGTCCTGGTTAAAGGAATCTAGGCCTTGTCAAAAGCCTCAACCCTATTAGGAGTTATTATTACAAAATAGAATGTTTGCAAGATGAGATCACTGCCCAAACATGAAAATTACAATAATAGCTTCTGATAAAAAGGTAAAATACAAAACCTTTTACTGTTGCCGAATAGCATTCCTATTCTGATCTAGCTTTGTAGGCTCTTCACTTTCATATACAATTCTTGCTTTCTTTCTTCTTACAATTTACAACTTCGTATCATATATCAACTTATCACAATTGCAATAAGTAACTTGTACATTTTGCATTACATAATACTTACATATATACAAGCTATTACAAAAAATAACTTCCAGTCGGCTTACAATACTTATACTTTCCTCAAAATATAAAATCAATTCATTCTACCTTAGGGTTAACATCTAGGATGTCATCCCTACATAGTTAAGTCATTATTTTGATAAATAAAATAATCCCTTAACTCAATGTAATCATATTCTGACTTCTTTCTCTATTCAGGTCGGCTCAACATTGTCTCTGTAAATCTTTAATATCTTCTTTTGTACATGTTGTACAAACTTGCACTCTCATATATGGATTTGATATACATAGAATGATCCATGTTCAAGTGCGCATTCACTGAACCTTCTTCTATGAACGTCTCTAATAAAAAATGTCTCCAATTAGACTGGTAAACATTGTTTACTTAGATAATTTTCTAATGCGCTCATACAAAATTGATTCCTTTTATTATGCTATCTTTATGATGAGTATATGTTTCCATAATAAAAAAATTTGATATCATACTTAGCCAAATTGCCAACAATCTCCACCTTTGTCATTGGTGGCAACATATGGGAAAATTGGCTAAGTCCCAAAAAACTTAAATTATAAAAATTGTGGCCATTACAAAATGTGGATCTTGTATGTCTATACAAATCTACTTATTTCTCAAAAAGCTAATACTCCCCCTAAGAGTATACTTCATACTATACCGCATAAATATATCTTCTATATACATACAATTTTCATACTAAAATTCTACCCCTTTGACAATAATGACAAAGGTGTCAATTCTATAAGTATGAAAAAATTGTTTTACCTCATGATCTCAATATTTCAAGGCCAGAAGGCTTGCAACACAATCTGCAAAATTATCTTTCAGGTTCTCTATCTCATTGTCCCATGTCTTCTTCACTGATTCTGAAACACTTAATAATGTACATAGGCCAAAGGATGCTATTTCAATTGCCTTCAGATTATCATATTCAAATTTTCCATAAGATGTCTTTGATGAAAGACATTCTTCCAGCTGACTCTCCACATTACTGATCTTTAGTGATAAATTCTCTCTGAGTAGAGCGAATCTCTTCAATTTATTATCCTTTTCATCCTTTAGAAGTCTCATGTCATCATATATTTCTCTAATTTTCTTCTCAATTTCTAATATCTTCGCATTAGGGCTCAACAAGTTATTTACTGTCACTTGTAGTTCCACTTCTTTGTTCTTCAACTTCTCTGATATTTTAGATGTGTGGCCATGGGATTGTGTATACTAAATGTACAATACTTTTCCTCTCTCTAAGCATCTTCTCAATTCTTTTATACATACATCCAAGTTATCTAAATAATTTCTGATAGTCTGGCATACAACTTGAAATACTTGTGCATCATGAGCTGCTTGGGATTTGACTATTGCAATGTCTGATAAATTTGTAAATTTCATGTCAAAAGCTTTCATTACTTCTTTTTCTTTTTCTTGGGGACCAGTCTCACTAACTTGACTTGATATAACACTTTGAAGTTTACTGGTTACCTCAAGTAGTGCTCCTTCGAATATTTTTACCTTTTTTTTCTTCCCTATTATTTTATTTAGAGATGAGATCAACTCTATTTGATCATCATCATCCACTTCTTGTCCTAAGCTTGCATACACTGATTCAAAAGGTAGTTTCTGTGATGCTTCTGTTGCATCCTTTGATTTAGAAATAATTACTAACTGTCCCTGTTGCACTACATGCTCTTCTTCTCCTACTTTAGTCTGAATTTCTTCTTTCTCCTCTTCCTTTCTTGTTTCTACCGTTTCTTCCTCATTTTGTGCTATAGCCTTCTTCTCATCAATCTCTATCAAATTGCCAACATCAGCTCCTTGGTCATTGAATGGGTTCTCTTTACTGTCTAAGGTGATATCCATACCTTCAATGTTCATAGATTCATCTGTAATATTGATGGAGGGTGGCGGAGCTGGTGATGATTCTGTCTAATGTTCTGCTTCAACTGCTTGATTAGATTCACTGATTAATTCACCTGGTCCAGAGGTCATTACCTTCACAACCACTTCCTTTGTTTGTTTGTTTGTTTATCTCCATATAGTTTCCTCCCATTATCAATACTGTCCTTCTCTTCCTTCTTAGATGAGTACTTAGGTTCTTCATTATTTATTCAAAATGATTTTCATCTTTAATCTCATAGAGCTTTCTTACAAATCTTTCCCTTATTCCTTTATCTTCTTTTGTAGCTCTCTTCTTGTTTAACAATTTCTCATATAGATTGTCAGGGATCTTACCTTTGATGGCTTCAAATTTCTTGTCTGCAAGGATCATATGTCTGACAATTGCATTCTCTAGGTTTAACTTCTCAAAGTTATCATACATCTCATAATACTTTTTCAACTTGGTGAAATCCCCTTCATTAATGATCAAAGGGTTCACTTTGTCTATTTTAGGCTTCCATTTCTTTTTGCTGCTACCTGCCTCTTCATCTGTGTATGGCTTAACTATTGATGTCTTCCTTTGTACTGGGGTAAAGATAGTCTTTTGTCTTTTACCTGGTTCACTTTCCATCTCTTTCACACTCTTAGTTAGTGTGGTGGAGGAGGATCTTGTGGATTCCCTCACTTTTGGTACTTCCACTTCTATCTCTTCATTGATCTCCTAAATTTCTTCAGCTGGGGCTGCATAGGATATCAAGGGTGGAACCAATAATACTTCTTTTTGTCCCATGTCCCTAATTGTTTTTTCTATCTTCTTCGCAATGACAAACTCATGTTCATTCATACCTGTATCCTTCAATATTTTCTTGATAGTACTATCAATTCTCTTCTTTGCCATTTTTTGTACTAGTGATGTTTGTGCTGAATTGAAGTTCTCTTCATGTGTCCCAAATCTAGGACTCTTTTCATCCAAATTACTCTTAAGTAACCTGCTCACATAACCTTCAATTTCAACTTCTGAAACCTCATACTAAAGAGGATCTACAAATTCTACTCTTGGCTGAACTGATTCAATATAGGTAAAGTCCATGTCAACTAAGAAGGATATCTCATCATTGTACTTCTCCACAATAGATGGTGGAATCCTTGATATTTTCCTCATTTCACTCTAAAAAGTCTTTATTAGTAAAGTAGCACTTTCACTCACTTTATCAAAAGGGCACTGTCTCAAATATACTTTGTTAATCCTGTCCATAGAATTTTTGTTATCATTCCAATCAATTTCTACAATGTATGGGAATCTTCTTAACAAATGGAAAAATATGTAGGCGATTAGGGATGAAAATCTAAATTGTGAATTCTTAGTCTTTCTGATCTTCTCAAGATTTTTAGTCAACTGTATCCTCAAAATCTCACACATATCTACTTGTACTTTGTCTACACACATAAGATAAGCTATATGTGCCATGCCAGCTGCCATATCATCTTCTCTTGAGCTTGCAAAAAATTTTGAGGTCATTATTTTACATATATACCTAACATCATCTTGTTCAATCTTATTTATAACAATTCCTCTTCCATTGTATGAAGACTTGGTGTTATCTAATACTTTTTCCTTAACATTATTTTCATTCAAAGGAATCACTCCTGACTTAGATAATCATGTTACCTCATGAATAAGGTCTGTGATGATGTCTATGACTCAATCATCTAACCAAAACTTTCCATTATGAAATAAATGCTTAATTTCTTTGGGATGAATTAGGAAATGACTCACACTTAGTATCAGGTACTTCACCTATCTAATTTCCTAGTATACTGAGTTTGTTCACTTGATCTTGTGCTTTAACAAACTCAACTTCTTCCAAGTCACTGCAACATTCTCTCTGACTATTGTTGGTGCTCACATTTCTCCTTGTGTAGTTTCTAGGATTAGGGTTTCTCATGTTGTTCATTCTGCAAAATCTCGCTGTGTGACCAAAATTGTTTCATATCTGACAAACTACTCCATTGTTTCCATATCTCAGTCCTAACTGACTGATTTGTGATCTGCAATTTCTGGCAATATGTCCAATCTTGTTGTATCTATAACACACAAATCCATTCCTTTTATTCATGTCTCCAATAGGTCTCTTATCTATAGGGTTAGTATCTCTAAACATTCTACTACTATTATTATCATTAGATCTAGTTTCTTACAATCAATAGCTCTATGTCCAAAATCATGACAATTATAACATGTTAGAAAGTAAAGACCACCAAGATAATTGAGAGGGGGGGGGGGTGAATCAGTTATCTGATAATTAAACCATTTATCAACATTAACTTCAATAAAAACTTCAACAACTTTAAACCATATAATTAATGCAGTAACCAACCATAGAAAGATAATCATACACAATGACACAATAACACAAGATATGTTAACTAGGGAACCTCTTGATCAAAGAGTAAATCCCGGTGGGAATGATGCCCACAAAATGATGCACTAATATGAAAGTTCCTTGTTAAAGGATGGAACCTGTTAGGAGTCTTATGAAATACATTCAGTACATATGAATCTCTATTAGGAGATTTTGAATCCCTGTTAAAAGATTCTAACCCTGTTAGGAGTTATGGAAGATAGAAGGACCCATTGCCCAAATAGCTTCAAGGCAAGATCTCTGAACTCACTGTCCAACAGATCTTAGGATTATTCAATAGAATAATATGAAATATGTTACCTCCTTCACACTATGCCAAAACCACACTCTTTGTTACACAAGATCACAAATCCAGATCTTTGTACTTCGCAAGTCTTCCTTCATCACTGAATTAGCTCTTTTCTTCACTTCATGCATACATTCACATCACAACTTTCACAACTTCATATCACAACTATTACAATCCTCACATAACAATGAAAACATTCCTTCCTTTATACCACACTCAAATAATTACAAATGAGTCGGCATGCAAATACAAAATAATAATTTCAACATGCTACATCAAAATTACATAAAACTGTCAGCTTCCAGATACAATAACTTTCCAATCATGTGACCTCAAAGTTTTCACTATGAACCAAATCACCACCAATGAGTCTCAAACTTCCCTTTAACTACACAGAATCAGATTCCATCCTGGTTAGGAGATATCCTCTGATTACCAAAAACCGCTACATAGGAATATTGCCAGAATACTGCTTCCACCAAAATGCTTATAACTTTCATGAATAAATGAATTTATTTTTGTGCTCTTAACTGTAGGCTAATAACACACCAAAGAACATACCATCAACTACGTATAACTCAATCTTCAATATAACAAAACTGTTCCTGCTGTTCTGCTAAACTCCAGAATATCACTGTGTTGACATCACTGACAATCATAGTCATGAATGCAACAACCATTGCTATAGAATGACTGCCAAAGGCTTCAGCATTCATTCCTAAGATAACAATACCTAGAGATAGATTTGAATTGCTTACCTATACAATCTCCTTTCACATGTCTAAAAGAATTGCATGAAAAACATCTACCTTTAAATTATCTTTGTATTTCTTTAGGTGGTTCATCTTGCTTAGGTGGATTAGGTATATCTTCAGATTTGTTAGATTTATCAGGCTTCTTTTCATCTTTATTCTCGAAGTGTTCTAGATCTGGTTCCTTGCATTCCTCAATCTTCTTTGGGAATATATCTTCAGGATATCCAAGACCAGTTTTATCATAAGATGGTTTTTGATAAGACATTTGTTCATCAATCTTTTCACTACTGGAATACAATTTCTCAAGATGTTGTTTAGACTAAGTTAGTTGTCCTTTCACAATTATATTATACTTCTCAAGTTCAACATGCTGCAAATTTTTTTTCTCCAGTTCAAATGTCACCATGGTAAGTTTAAATCTTAGATATGCATTCTCAAATTTCATATTTGATTCATATTTTCTATTGTCATCTTTCAAGCTTAACTTTAGATCTACAATCTTTAGTTCATGTTTAAGGATCTCATTTTATTTCTTCAGTTTTGAAACTTCATCATAGTCCTTGACTTGAATTGTAGGTTCTTTCTTTGATTTCAAATCTTCTATCTTTTCTTTTAGTTTCTCAGTGTAGTTTTTCATATTATCATATTTCTCCTTCAGAGTATCTCTTTCTTTAGTAAGAATATCAATCTATTCAAGAGCTTCATCAAGATTCTTCTGCAACTGATCCATATCCATAGAGATCTTACTCAAGTGTTTAATCTTACTCAAGTTGTTAGACTTTCTCCGAATAAATTTGTTCTAAGTAACTAGGCTCTGATACCAATTGTTAGAAATAGGAAATATTGAGGGGGGGGGGGGGGGGGTGAATCAGTATTTCACAAAATTTTACTTTTTCCCAATTATGGATATAAGAAATTAACTTGAAGCTTGCATAAGAAACTAAATTAAGTAAACTGAATAAAAAGCATATCAATAAAAAAAATGAACTCATAACACTATGTTTGTTCTCGAGGAAACCTTGGACAAGGGAAAATCTTGGTGGGGATGGTACCCACAACTGATCCACTAATCAAAAGTATTTGGTTAAGGATGTTGACCCTGTTAGGAGTCTATTACATACATATAATGTCTTTGTCCTTGTTAAAGGACTATAGGCCTTGTTAGAAGCCTCAACCCTGTTAGGAGTTTTTATTACAAAACATAATGTTTGCAAGATGAGATCACTTTCCAAACATGAAAATTAAAATAATAGCTTCTGATACAAAGGTAAAATACAAAACCTTTTACTATTGTCGAATAGCTTTCCTATTCTAATCTAGCTTTGTAGGCTCCTCACTTTCATATACAGTTCTTGCTTTCTTTATTCTTATAATTTACAACTTCATATCATATATCAAATTATCACAATTTCTATATGTAACTTGTACATTTCACATTACATAATACTTACATATATACAAGCTATTACAAAAAATAACTTCCAGTCAGCTTACAATACTTATACTTTTCTCAAAATATAAAATCAATTCATGCTACCTTAGGGTTAACATCTAGGATTTTGTCCCTACATAGTTAAGTCATTATTTTGATAAACAAAATAATCCCTTAACTCAATGTCATAATATTCTGACTTCTTTCTCTATTTAGGTCAGCTCAACACTATCTCTATAAATCTTTAATATCTTCTTCTGTACATGCCATACAGACTTGCACTCTCATATGTGGCATTAATATACATAGAATGATCCATTCTCAAGTGCATATACAGTGAAACTTCTTCTGTGAATGTTGCTAATCAAAAATATCTCCGATTAGACTGGTAAACACTGTTGCACTTAGACAATTTTCTAATACGCTCATACAAAACAACTTCCTTTGATTATTCTATCTTTATGCTAAGTATATATTTCCATAATGACAACATTTTGATATCCTACTTAGCGAAACTTCCAACATTCTATTGATTCCTTCTTCATCTTAGGTTTAACAGTGTCTCTGATGTTTTGAACTAATGATGCATCGATTATTGTACTAAAAAGTAACTTCTTTAACAATAAATTCTTAGGAAAACACCTTGGAATCATGATTTAGGGATTTTGCAGAGATCTGGCAAAGAATCTATCTCCAAATCTTGCAAAATTCTTTCAATCTCCACTGGCTAGCTCTCTATATCTCTTGTAAACACTTGAATGATCAAATGATGTCAATAATCAACTTTTGATCCTTCAAATCCTTCAAGACATTGTCATCGCATTAATTTCTTAAGTGTATACATGCCAAAATCTGTTCTTGGTTACCTACAAAAATTCTTTCATTTTGTGTAATTGCATACTTATTCATAAATTCATGTACTCTTAACCATAAATTCCTTATATCATATTCCAACTCATATTAACTTCACAAGGATTAATTCAACTTCTTCTAAATTCTATACTATTCTGATGCTTATTTTAATACATAATTCATGAAATTTAATGCTTAATTATTTTGAGATGAATTTGGAATTGATTCAAATTTACTCTCACATACTTCACCTATCTGATTTCCTAGTATACTGAGTGCGCTTGCTTGATTTGTAGGTTTGACAAACTCAACTTCTTCCAAGTTACTGCAATTTTCTTTATGACTGCTATTGGTGTTCATATTTCTCCCAGTGTAGTTTACATCTCTTCTAAGATTAGGATTTCTCATGTTGTTCATTTTGCAATACCTCGTAGTGTGACCCATGTTACTGCATATCTGACAAACTATACCACTGTTTCCATATCTTGGTCCTGACTGACTAATTTGTAATCTATAATTTCTAGCAATATGTCCAAAATTGTTGCATCTATAACACACAACTCCATTCCTTGTGTTGTTCATTGTTCCAATAGGTCTTTTATCTACAGGGTTAGTAATTATAAACATTCTATTATTACCATTATCATTAGATCTAGGTTTCTTTGTTAGAAAGTAAAGTCTGCAACTGAGAGGGGGGGAGCGGGGGTGAATCAGTTATCAAATAAATACAAATTTTATCACCATTAACATATTTTAACCATGTAAGCAATGTAAGAAACAACCATAGAAAGATAAACATACACAATAACACAATAACACAAGATATGTTGACTAGGGAACCTCTTGATCAAAGAGTAAACCCCAGTGGAAATGATGCCCACAAAAGATGTACCAATATAAAAATTGCTTGTGAGAGGAGAGACTCTATTAAGAGCCTTATGAAATACATTCAATACATATGAATCCTTGTTAAAAGATTCTAACCCTGTTAGGAGTTATGGAAGGTAGAAGGACCCACTGTCCAAACAACTTCAAGAGAAAGATCACTAAACACACTGTCCAACTAATCTCTGTATTACTCAAATAGAATAATACCAAATAATTACTAATCTCATCAACTTATCTTTTCTCCTCTATCTGTTCCAAACCGCACCAACTGCTTCACCAGATCTCAATATCAGATATTTGTACTTCACATATCCTCTTACAACATATATTGCTCAATTTTGCAATTCAATTCTATACTATACCATATACAATAAGGAAAACAATCCTTTCTTTATACCACACTCAAATAATTACAAATGAGTTGGCCAACAAGGCTTAACCAATTACAAAATATAAACTATCACATGTTACACAATATTTTATAGTTACATAAAAACTATCAGCGTCCAAACAAAATTAGTCTTCACTCGTGTGACCTCTAACCTTTCTATCATGTCCATGTCACTATCATAATGTCTTCATCAACTATACAACTTTGCATGCCTAGATTCTATTCTGATTAGGAGATATCATCTAGTTACCACAAGCCGCTTCTTAGGAACACTGTTTGAATACTACTTCCACTGAATTACACATAACTATCATGAATAATTGAATTTTCATACATGCTCTTGACCATGATCACAAGACACAATATAGATTAAGTCCTCAACTCTGCATATCTTGATCTTCAATACTCCATGTGCACTAATTTGAACACTATCTGCTTCTCTTTTAATCTCCAGTAGATCACTGTGTTGATATCAATGACAACCACAGTCATGAATGCAATTGTAACTACTACAAAATGGCTACGAATACTCCCCCATGGGATATATTCAACATTAAATCCTAAAAATCTCCCCCATTGGCATTGATGTAAACATAGATGAAAAATCATCCAAGTTCCATGAATACCAAACTGCAACACTACTGCTCTGAAATATTTTCAAATCCTCTTCATTAATCAAATCTTGCTTCATTTTCTCACAATCATATTCTTCTTATCCCAATCAATGGATTTTTTTCATGTATCCTTCTCCCCCATTGACATTAATTACAGAACATCAATATGTCAATCCTCAATGTCAAAATATACTTTTTAGAAAATACATTCACTAGAGTCCTTCATGACTCAGCTAAAAAACACATACTCCCCCATAGAGGAAGTACCAACATCCAGTCTAGAAAAGATAGAGCTCATATACCACTGGACTGATGCAACAATCTGCATCACTTCTCAAAAGTAGGCTGGGGCATAACCCCAAGTATAACTCTTAAATGCTCAAATATATCTTTAGGTAAGGGCCTTGTAAATATATCTACAATCTTCTCTTTTGTACTTATACTCAAGTCTAACTTCTTTCTCTACAACTTTCTTTCTCACTACATGATACTTTATTTCTATATGCTTTGTCTTAGAATGAAATACAAAATTCTTAGACATACTTACTGTACTAGTGTTATCACAGTGTATAACAATAGGCTCATCAAATTTGATTCCAATAACCTTCAACATTTGTTTCATCCATATTATCTGATTACAATTGTTTGCTGCTGCTATATATTTTGCTTCTACTATGCTCTATGAAATACAATTTTATTTCTTGCTTAGCCAAGAAACCAATCTTCCTCCAAGGAAAAATGCTCCACCACTTATACTCTTTTTGTCATCAATACTACCTCCCCAATATGTATTTGTATATGCACATAGGGTAAAATCGTCAGATTTTTCATAGCAAAATCCATATTCAATTGTTCCTTTCAAGTAACTTAGTTTCCTTTTTACTACTGCATAATGTGACTCTTTAGGACCATATTGAAATCTTGCAACTATTCCAATCACATGTGATATATCTAGTCTTGTATTAGTTAAATACTGTAAACCTCCAATCATAGATATGTACTTCTTTTGTTCAACTGGAGGAGTTTCATCTATGCTAGATAACTTATGACTAGCTACCATAGGTGTGCCAATTGGCTTACAATTCTCCATTCCAAATCTCTTCAATAAGTCATTTAGATACTTTGTATGACATAAGAAAATACCATCACTATTTTGTATTATCCACAATCCTAAAAAATATTTCATCTCACCAATCATGCTCATTTCAAATTCAATCTTCATTTCATTTGCAAATTTATCACTAGCTTCACCTTCTCTACCAAAGATAATATCATAAAAAAAAATAACTACAACCAACAAACCATTCTCAATTTATTTTAGATACAAATTACTATCTGTTGTGCCTTTAGCAAATCTCAATTTTATCAAATACTTATCTAGTCTTGCATACCAAGTTCTAGGTGCTTGTTTAAGTCCATATAAAGCTTTGTTCAGTTTACATACCATGTCTCCTTCATGAGTTAAGGGAAAACCTTCAAGCTTCTCAATGTATATTTCTTCTTCTAATTCTCCATTCAAAAATGCTGACTTCACATCCATCTGATATACTTTTTATTTATTATAAGCTGTATAAGCCAAAAATATTCTCACTACTTCAATTCTTGCAACAAGTGCAAAAGTCTCTTCATAATCAATTCCTTCTTGCTATGGTATCCTTTACATACCAATCTTGCTTTTTTCCTTACAACTTCTCCTTGTTCATTCATCTTGTTCCTAAATACCCATTTAGTTCCTATAACATTCTTATCTTTAGGTCTAGGGACCAACTCCCAAGTCTTGTTCTTTTCAATTTGATCTAGTTCTTCCTTCATTGCTTTAATCCAATGTTCATCTTGACAAGCTTCATTAGTATATTTAGGTTCAATTTGAGAAACTAAACATATTTCTTCTTGTACCTTATTCCATGTCAGAACTCCTTTTTTCTATGCTCCCAATAATCTGCTCAACATGATGATTTCTTGCTAGATTCCTGTTAGGTGTCACTGTCTCAGTTCTTGCTTCAACTCTATGTTCCACTCTAGGTTCTTCTTTGATTTCCTCAATGTGACTTTCATTCTACAAATCACTGTCAGTTTCATAAAATAATTCAACATTTTCTTAATCAATTCTAGGATGAGTTCCTTCATCTGATTCGCAATCAAGCATTCTTTCCTAAATTTTGAACTTTTCATCAACTTTAACATTTCCACTCTCAATGATAGTTTTAGTTATTTTATTGAAACATCTATAAGCTTTTCTTTTCAATGAATAACCAAGAAATATACCTTCATCACTTTTAGGGTCAAACTTTCCAATGTCATCATCTCTCTTAATATAACATTTACTTCCAAAAATTTTGAAATACTTAACTAATGGCGCATGTCCAAACCATAATTTATAAGGTGTCTTGTCTGTGTCTGCTCTAATTTTTACTTTGTTCATTGTATATACTACTATATTCACTACTCTCCAAAATGTCTTTGCCAAATCATTCTCAAATATCATAGCTCTTGCTTCTTTAGTTACTAATCTGTTCCTTCTTTCTGCAATACCCTTTTGTTCAGGTGTTCTAGGGACTGAAAATTGTCTCTTAATACCATTCACTTAACAAAAAGTGTTAAATTCATTTGAAGTAAATTCTCCACCTCTATCTGACCTTAAAAATTTAATCTTCATTCTAGATTCATTCTCAAATTTGTTCTTAATTACTTTAACCTTATCAAATGCCTCAAAATTTTCTTTAAGAAATGCAATCCACACCATTCTTGTAAAATCATCAACAAGAATCATATAATACCTTTCACCATATAATCCTCTAGTCCTTGTGGGACCGCTCAAATATGTATGAACAATTTCCAACTTCTCTGCTAATGTAAACTTCTTACTAGGAAATGAACTTCTCTTCTGCTTAGCCATAACACATTCTTTACAAATCATGTTAGTAGGTTTCATAATCTTAGGAAAATCTCTTACTGCAAGTGTAGTCAATGGGTTGCTTAATCATGGTGTCCAAAATAATAAAATCATTAAATGAAAAGGAGAAAAGGGAGTTAATAAGGAAATATTAAAACTCATTAGATATGAAAATCCAAATAACAAAGTTGGTGTGATCGTAAGTAATGATGGAAAAAATACATAGCTTTCTCGATCGCAAAAACAAATTACGTAATCATCTGAAGATATGAAAAATAATTAATAGGTATAATTCCACACATGTTTTGTGGGTTATATGCAATATTTGGCTCTTAGTTTCTAATTATAATAAGTTCTTTCTGAGCTTAGTTTTTAGAACTTTCAACATGGGAGGTGATTTGAAGAGGGAAGAGCATGTTAGCTATGAGTGGAAGAAGGAAGAAAAGGTGTGGCAGCAACTCGGGAAGGGTGGGGTTACACCCTATTTGGATAAGTTGCATGGGTTCGATAAGGACATCATAAAAATCTTCGTAGAGGGATGAAATAATGGCACAGTTATCCTTTGCAGTAAGAAAATTAACCTAACTGTTAATGTCATTGCAAAAATTATAGGTCTTCTGCTTCCTGGTATGAACTTTTACAAAGATAAGAAGGTCTCAAATAGGGCTACTAATATTTTTCCTAAAACTGATAAGGAAAGGGAGTTTTTAGTGAAGAGTCACTCTAGTTTCTATGATGTCAAGAAAATCAAACCCATTTGGGGGAAAATCCTTAAGGTTATTATGGAGTATCTTACAATGGATGGATTCTTCACTAGAGTCCATAGTTACCACTTTGTGTTCTTAAATAATTTTAGACACAAATTTCTAGTGTCCTTTCTATTTTTTCTTCTCATCTCTTTAAATAAAAGTGTAAAATAGAATCATAAAAACCCTAACAAGCTAGTGCTCCATGATGAGCTCATATATCTCTTTTATGAGTATTGTAGATATAAAGTCTGTGAGGCTATGTAGAAAACCATTGAGACTAAGGAGGGAAAAGGAAAATAGAAAATGATTGAGTCAAATGAGGGTAGCTCTAAATTGCACTCTTTGGTCTCTGAAAAAAAACATAAAAGTGAGATGAAATATCCAGCTAAGAAATTTGATGAAGAGAAAGGCATGTAAATGAAGGGAGATGGTGATGAAGATATCCCTACTAATTTATCTTCCATGATGCTAAGGAGATGAAAAAATACAATGCTGAAGAGGAGGGTGCTGAAATGTAGGATGAGGGAAAAGATACAAAGACTCCCTCTACTAGTAGGAAGAGTACTAAAAGGTATAAGGAAGGGGAGGGGATGGATACTAAGGAGTTCGAGGAAGAAGGTGATAAGCCTAACCCTAATGAGGTGAGCTCTACCCTTCCTAATGTAGAAGAGGAAATCATGCCTATTAACATTGTTGAAGAAAATTCAAAGGAGGTGCAAGAGGAGAATAAATCTACTTCTCATCCTAAGGATGAAAGTAAAAGAAAAGAGAAAATAGACCCTGGGAAAGTGCTAGTACTTGTAGATTACAAGGATTCAGTTAACCATGATATGCTGATATCCCCTTCTGAGTCACTAAATTCTGATGTTGGTTCAAAATATGAGACACCTAAGGAGGAGAATAAAGGTGTTAAGGAGGATTCTATTAAACTGAATCGAGAGAATTTCAATGATAGAAGGGAATATACCAAAGGTGTAAAAAAGATCATCAAAGCTAGGTCTATTTACTCTTTTTGTATGGAAAAATGGACTTTTCATGAGCTTAAAAGTCTTAATCTCAAATATTAGGCCCTCTTAGCTAAATTCATGCTTCTTTAGAAGAGAATTGATAATAATAAAGATAATGTTAAGCCTGTGAGTGAAAAAATGTGGTTCAATGAGGAAAAGAATTGTGTTGGACTATGTCACTGCTGAAAAGAAAATGAAGACTATGTTGGAAGATAAGATGAAGGAGCTGAATTCAAAAGTTGATAGGACTAATTCTATTATAAAGAAAATCCTTCAGCACAGTCATGAAAGCATGAAGGTGTCTATAGGTAATCTCAAATCCCTTTATGCCATGCTGGAAGGTTTATATAAGGAGAAGGCTATCATCAAGGTTGAGTAGGAGGCCGAGGATGTTGTTGGTCAGAGTGCTGGTCCTAGGAAATGTACTAGAGTGAGCCTTAAGAAGAAAGTGAACACTATTCCTAAGGAACTCATGACCCTGAAAGCTTATGTCTAAAAGATGTCTTCTCTGGAAGAAGAAATTGTTGAGTCCCTTTAAAATCTTTCTTAGTTGCTGGTGGTGTTTCTCAATTTTGTCTTATTTCTGCTAGTTTTTCCTATTTTATTTTTTTGGTAGTTTGTTGGTAGTTGGGTTTTCTACTGGTTGGTCAATTTTTTTTGTTATGATGCACTGTAATTGCAACATCTTATGTTTGTGCTGGTCCGCTGGCTCCCCAACAGTGATTTAGTTTTTGGGCTTTTAATTCTTTATCTTTCCTCTAGTTTATAAAGGGTTTTGGGGTCCCTTCAAAACCTACTTTTGCATTAATTGAAAACATCCTCAATGTCTAGAACACCATAGGACACGCTAGTTAGGGAACCCACTGGGTCATTTTATGTCGATTTGAATGGATGTCTTTTAAATTCTAGTCTAGGCCTTTTAGTTATGTCTATCAACTTAGGAGTAGTCATCTCAAATTTACAACCACAAGTGCAGATAAAAAATACTAAATACCTCAAATTATTCACAACTAGGGTTCTTGCCAAAAATATGACAACAATCAATTGATTTTCTTTTTCAGACCACCACAAACAATTTCTTCTTATCACTTGGATCTCTGCAAATGGCTCAAACAAAGATTCTTTTGCACCACAATAGCTTTCAAAGCAAGGTGAAAATGAAATTCAAAGTTGCCTTTTTATCTACCTTTGCACATGTAATAAATGCACTTACTGATAGAACATACCTTTTCACCGATTGACCCAAAATCTCATTACCGATGATCAAAACACCATGTAATATATCAAAGCTTCACAATATACTCCAAAATACTTTATTTCATCTTAAAATGATGATAAATCTTATTGCACACCTATAGGGGGGTTTGAAGATGGATTCAACAATACTTGCTCCCCCTAAGCCACATGAAGGCTTAGTTTGATGAAGAATTATCCACACCCAATGGAAATATGGATTCCTTTAATGACTCAGTGTATTTCTTCTTCTTCCAAGTCTTTTTCATCTCTTTCCTAGTCTCTTCTATATTCACAATCTTCTTTCCTTTCTAATTGTTTGAAGGGTTTATTGATTGGATCCTTAACCTACAATCTCTTGCTAGGTGTCCAATCTTGTGACAATGAAAACATGCCATACTAGTTGATCTCCATGGTCCAACATTACCTCTTATAGTCCTCATTCTTCAATTCATAGCCATGTGTCCATAATTACCACATATTGAGCATGTAACATCTAATTTCATCTCCCTTTGCTAAGGTCTTTCCCTATTCATAGGTAGCCATTTATTGTTCACTCTTGACCTACAATCACCATCTTTGTGACCATATTTATTGCAATTATAATAGTGACCATCAAAGCTACTAGATATAGATCTAAAATCATGAGAATTATGACCATACCTATTGTAGTTATAACAATATCTATCAAAAGTGCTATCTCTATTTGTAGACCTACTTCTACATACATTTGTATTATGACCTACCTTGTGACAATTGAAACATATAGGCTTGTAATCTTTCTTCCTAGGATTTATTTGTGTTACCTTTGGTGAATATTTTCCTTCTTGCTTGATCTCTTTTATTCCAGAAGATTCACCAACTTCAAAAGTAGTAAAACCGGTATATCGTAGGCCTATGGTCTCTTTGCTTCTTCTTTGATTTATGAGTTTCTCATCAAGTTTTTTAGTAATTTCATTAAATTTCCTTAGCAGATCATTTGGATTCTTCAGTTATCATTTTTATTTCTCATTCACTTTTCTACGATTCTCTTTCTCCCTTAGGAATTTTCTATTTTCCTCATTTGTATCATGCAGATGTTTATGCAATGCACCAACCTCTTTTCTTGTCTTGAAAATTTCATCCTCTACAACTTTTAGTGCTTCATCCTTGGCCTTTAGGGAATCTTCTACACTTTTGTTTGCATTCTCTACAGATTTCCTTGATTCTAGTTCTTCACACATTCTGACTGATTGGGCTTCAATCTATCTCTTAATATTTTTCTTGTCTTTGTGTAATTGTTCATTTTCCATAGCCATGGCTGCTAAGGCTACTTTAGATTCCTAAAATACACCATGTTCAGATAATTTCTCAATGTAGTCTTGACTCTCATTCAGTTCTTTAATAAGCTCCTCTCACTTGGCCAAATATTTCTTTAATTGATCTTTCAGTTCTTTGATTACCCTTTTAACTTCATCAAGTTACCTCTTGTATCTTAAACCCTCCATACTTGTCTTAAAGATCCTACCCAAGCTATTAGGCTTCTTAAGGGAACCAAAAATTTGATACCAATTTTTAGTATTATAAGGCACTAAGAGGGGGGGGGGGGTGAATCAGTACATCCACAAATCTAAAAATTTTACCAATAACCAACATGTAAAAGATGATATAACCTATAAGCGTAACACATAAACCATTCACACACATTGAACACAAGACACAAGATTTTCCCATGGAAACCCTTGTTAGAGGGAGAAAAACACACGTGGTGATGATTCACACAAATTTCACTAGTGCACCATTGAAATCTTCCCTATTAGCATAAATTTAAAAAACCTTTTTGAGGTTATAATCCAGTTAATAGTACTTAGGCTTGTCAGAAGCTAAAAAAGTCATATTAAATACTACCATGTCAAGGGATTTAAATCTACTTTTGAGAGTTCACCTTGTTAGAGGATTTATGATTCAAATCCTATTAAAGATCATGCTCACTCTGTTTGAAGTGACCTTGTTAAAGGATTTCAATTGCAAACCTGTTAGGGCTTTCCTTGAGATAGACTCAAGAATAAACTGATCTGATAATGACACTTCATGTCTAGTAGATCCACTTCATTTATTATCACCACACCTCCTAAACATCAACAAATTCTTCCTTTATCTTCACAGGATAAAAATTTCCTATCGCATCACTGCATCATCATCCTAAAACTCAATTTCATCCTTCTTATACAAAACTTATCCAAGTCGGCCTTGTGTCAAAAACATTTTACCCATCGACATAAAATTTTAAAACCAATCACTCTAAAATGCATTGGTCAACCCAAAAAGTCAACATAACATTAATTTTAAGTCATAAATACAACATTTAGTAACTAAAAAATGACCAGTTGACCGATCTAATCAAACTCACTTTGTCTTTCAGCCTCTGCTCTTATTTCCAGTGCCACTTCAATCCTCAATAACTTATCGAATTCTTTAAAATAACAAATGTGATCATAGATGTAGATAAATATGCTTATGTAGATGATGTCTATCAAATCACACACCTTAACTCGATCTCCAACTCCATATCTAGTCGCTTGTACCTTGCATAATGTCTTCTTATCGATTGAATGAACACTTAGTTGATTTTCCAATTTGATCCTTCAATACCAGCAGTAAATCTAATCTCTTGACATCAACAAATAATGTTTCCAGTAATGACAACACTGTAATATAATCATGTGACTGAAACACATATCACCTACATCAAATGCCAACAAAGTATATTAAAATGTCATTGTTATGAGTGACTAATAAAAGTGATAGGTAGATCAAGATCAGTTTTTTATTCTATAACATGTAATGTTAATAGTTATATATTGAATCTATGGTTCTTTAGCAAGTGATGTTGATCAAGGGTGTCTGATCGAGTTTATCGGCACATGAATTTACAGTGGATAAATGTATCACTAGCTTGAACAAAAGTTTCTTATTACAGATTTGAAATTCAAATATTTATCTATAGCTCGGGAACAACATGGTACAAAAGCTTATAATGAGGGGATCTACATCATAATTAAAAACTATATAGAGAAACTTCTAGCATGAGTTGGTGGTTGAGTAGTCTAATGAAATTCTTGCATATGATCATGAGAGTTATAATTTATAGTAGTATTCAATAGTGCAACACATAAAATAAGAATATGTGTGATGGTTTGAGGCTTACAAGTTCACACTAAGGGGGATTTGATTGAGAGATTGATGATAAATTTGTCATATATTGTCAATAGGGGGAGAAGGAAGAGATTTTTGACAACAATGCCAAAGGGGCATTTTTTTGACTTCGGCATGTTTTACATTGATGTCAAAAGATATGTGAATGAAGTGTGATGGATTGTTGAAGATATTTCTTTAAGTTTAATGATATTGTGAGAAACTAAGATATCTAATGAAATTCATGTTATGTTATAGATATTCTGACATCATTGATATACATTATCACATCTTCTCAAACATGTTCTTTGAAGTCTCACACTATTCTTTTCATATATAAATTATGTTTATATCATTGACTTGTCATGTTTACATTAGATCTTGAGGGATGCCAAAGGAATGTTGCAAGATAGATCTTAAGTTTTTATAACTTCATGTATTCAAGATTCATATGTGCAGATTTGGATGGACAAGATTCACATGTTAACTACATTCTCAAGGTTTATAATTTAGATTTTGTGTTAGTAATCATCACGATTATAATATTTTGGAACTTCTCTATTTTGAATGATGACATTATTGATCATCACAATGCTATTTCATGTTTACTTTGAAAAGATGAAAGATATTTAATGATATTGAATTTCTTGTCATCTGGGTGACATGAACTCTATGTATGGAAATAGATAGGGGTATGTGCAGGATTGCGGTATGCCAAAAAGTGGCAACGTGAAAAAATAAACTTTTCACTCATCCAAAAGAACACAAATGGATTTGTTGACCTTTTAGTAGGCCTGGGTGTTAGTACAACTGTCCAAGCCAAAAGAAAAAGCACATGCTTAATCAGATATTCGATATGATCAGATATCCGATAATATTAGATATCTGATTTTTGCCAGTAATTATATATTTGCATACCTCGGCCGCGTTCAACATTTTCACTATGAAAATGTTGAATGCGACTAGGGCTTTCAGATATCTAGTTTTATCCCCTATCTGATTTTGCTTGAATCTAAGGTAAGTTTAATCTTCAAATTTTTATTGTGTTTTAATAGAAATTTATAGTTTTTGTATAAAAATTAGCCCGTTTAAATGAGTTTTTGTATTATTTTTTAAAATTTATTGTAATTATCTATTTGTTTTCCAATTGTAATCAGACATGGAATCAAAAAACCCTTGTAATGATCCCATAAACAATCCAGAACCACCACCCAACAATCCCCTCTTCCAAAAGATGAACCAGTCTCAAACCCTTGCCGTTTAGAGGATCTCATAGGAGACAATCTAAATCAACTTAGAGGATTTCAAACCACCTATGCCAATATCCCCACATTGCACCCCATGTTTACCACATTGAACTCCATTATTGAAAACATGGAGAAATGTACAGAGAAACATAATTTTGCACTTCTTTGGCGCGATTCCATGCACGCCCAATTTGACGATGGGCTTGACTATGATCAAGTCATGAACCTAAAAATAACAATACATGACATATGCAATATTTTTGTGGATCCTAAAGCCAATCTAAAAGTGGACCTAATAAACCCAAGTTGTTAATTAAATGGTTCACAAATAGTGCAATACATGACAACTTTTGGGACCGCTGGTGGATGGTTTTTGATAGACCACCTCACAGCAATTTGGATGTCCCATTTTATTTTATTAAAAAATTATATGTTGAATTTGTGCTTGGTCACAAGGTCAATTATTGGAGTATGAGACTGAACTAGGGTGTAGGTTTAGGCACTTCTTAGGACAGGCCATGGGCACACCAGGTGAAATCCCACACATATGTCCCCCCTCCCAAGATTTCACCACCTCCCACAGTGCAACATCCTGACATTATTGATGAGGCCAGCTCACAAACTATTCAAGCCATTCACACCTTAAGTGATCTATTGGATAAAAGAGCACGAAATTGTTGCCTCCTCATCTTGATGCTTCTGGCCCTTCCACATCCTCCATGAGCTTACATGTTTGTGTTCCCCACACTTGCATTATGTGCAAGAATCTATGCTTAGGTCCCCTGAATGATAGTGATGCATATAATTACATCTTCAAGGTGGAAAATTCTACACAACACACTACAGTCACTAAAGAACCTCATGAAGATGTGCATCAGGGGCATACAGAGCCATGGACCTCTACTATTATGGTAAGGGTAAAAAATTCACTTTTTACATTGTATTTAATTTTTATCATTCGTATTTCTAGTAGAATTTTCTTATAATAATTTCTCACTTATGTTTTTTTATGTGTTACATTTATGTTCAATTGATGACAGATGAGGAGATGGCACAGGTGGAGGGGTCCATGCTTTTAGCCATATCATTTGGTCTTGACACTTCCACGGTACATATGTTTTAATGTACTCATTGGTTTCCTTAAATTATTATAATAGTATATGTACATTATTTTCTAATTTTTATGATCATATTATTACATACTGTTGCAGGTGTCACTAGTTGCCACCAGGGGAAATGTGAGGGGGTGCAGGTGTCAGACATTGACAAGGGAAAGGTAATAAAGTAATTTAGTTTGTTTATGCATACATGTATACTTGTCAGTTGTGCATACTCATTTTTAATTTACATGGTTTATTTGATAGAGAGTGGCATCTGATGATGTCGTGAGGCCCTATTGTCATGATAGAGTCATAGACATATCAATTCACAGTGATAGCCCCATGGTACGTATATTCCTAAAGTTATTTATGTGTATTTTACTATCAAGTATATATAATATGATCAAGTTATGATAGTATGAAATATATGTTTGACTTTTTTAGGTCACTCCTAGTTTGTGGGAGGTAGAATGCCAAGGGTTTGTATTGCTGATGACTCAGCCAACATTTCCTGAAGAAATTTCAACATAGGTAAGTTTTAATGTTAATTCAGTTATTTTGTAAACATATATTTTCTACCAAGGATTTAACATTAAATAGTATAACTTGTAGATCAATCTCATGCTCACAAACATATATAGGTAGAAGTTGACATTGGTAGCATTGTTCCTTCACTACCAAGGACATATATTAGGTCTCCTGTCTGCGGGAGGAGACATAGAGGTGAGGTATATGTGAGTTCAATTTTAGTTTAAATTTTATTTATTATTGTTGACTATGACTTTGAATATTTATTTTTTATTTGTAGAAACCATATAAATTAAGTAATCTAACTTGGGGTTTCACTTTTGTGTTTGAATGCAATATCCATCAGAGCTAAAGAGTACTTCAAAGAGGCTACATTTTGATGATCCACCAGTAGAATAGGATGTCCTAGAAATATTTGTAGGTTAACTTATTATTTTGAGATGTCATATGACAGATTTTGAGATGGCATATGCCACATTGTATCTAGATATGTTGACATGTAAATATATACACAATTATTGTTCATTTTGATATATGTGAAACTTGATATTTGATCCAATTTGTTAATTGTGTGTTCATTTATTCATTGTTAGTATGAAAATATGCTTGTGTGTATGTACTCATGTGTATGATTTATGTCTTAAGTATATTCATGTATAATCAAGTATATTCTTCATAACCTAAACTCATGTGTATGGGCTATGTGCATGACTTAAGTGAATTCATGTGGTATGCTTTATAATCTATGTGCTACATGTATGCTTCATGACTTAAGAAAATTTATGTGTATGCTTTATGTGCTACATGTGTTCACATGTGTAATTCATCATTTAAGTGAATTCAAAATTTATTTGCTACATTGTATTCATGTGTATTTGATGCTCTCAACCAAGAAAATCTAATGCAAAGCCCTCTACTATCCCCTCATGGAACTCAACTCAACTTGAGGATTCTATAAGCATCTTGGAATCTACTCAAGGAGTTAGTCTCAACTCAAGGGTCAAATAGAGTGCTCTGACTTTAGAGAACTGACACATCCAACATTTTGAACAAGTTCACTTCCTCTAACCTCTCATCCTAGCTTCTCTTGGCACTAACTCCATTCTAGGCCTCTCAGTGCACCTAGAGCCTCCATCTTATAAAAAATTGAAATAGGTTTTCCACCTTGATTGTAAATCCATATAACATCTTAATATGGTCCAACTACTATATTCCACCAATCTACCAATTATGTGTTAGATATTGCTAATGCATGGGAGGTGATTGAGACATTTAATATGTTTAATCACTACGTTACTGAATGGGCACTCATACTGTTGTCATTTGTGTTTTTTCACTGATGTCAACATATATTTCTATGAAGGAACCAGACTGGTAATCATAGTGTATGGACATTGTACGAATGTTTCAGATGCTACAAAGTCAGATAACAGTTTAGGTAGATGTTGTGATCTTAGAAGGCAGCCAAAGCCTCATGACACCCTTTGCCACTATTGTCAAAGGGGGAGTGTTGCTATGAGAAAATCCCTACTATATGAGAAGATTGTTTGGTTGTAGGACTTTGGATTGATATAACTTTGGGATAATATTTCCCCATATGTTGACATCAATGCCAAAGGGGGAGATTATTGAATATTGCTAATGCATGGGAGGTGATTGAGACATTTAAAATGCTTAATCACTATGTTACTAAATGAGCACTCATACTATTGTCATTTGTGTTTTGTCACTGATGTCAACATATGTTTCTATGAAGGAACCAGTTTGGTAATCACAGTGTACGAACACTGTACGGATGTTTCAAATGCTGTGAAGTTAGATAAGAGTTTAGGTGGATGTTGTGATCTTATATCTAAGATTGCATCATTAGCTATTTCATATTGAGAGAGATACATATGTTTTAATGAAGACTGGTCACTAGACTATGATAGTGAGAATTGACAGAGTTAGGCTCTGAGTTTTTGGTATATCTTTTAGAGGATTTGGATTCAAGGTATGTGAGCTTGAAGGATGATAGACAGGGTACTAAAGAATGTTCATTGGTCAATGCAAGGTACAAAATGATTGGTGACATCATCTATGGCATGTGTTCTGGTGATGGCTTACTGTGAAGCTGACTCAGGAAATGAAGCATGTGTTTTGTTTGGTGAACAAAAATTAAGGATGTAAATCCTTAATTGTTGTAATGTAATCATTGTAGACTTGTCCTAGATACCGTGTGTATCTTAGCAAGGGTTTATGTAATTGTTTTTAATTAGGAAAGCCTCATGGGGTGACTTGATCTTGGTAAATTGTAATAAGGTATATATGTAGAGTATTTTCTTTGGAAAAGACATGGATATTATAGATATGATATAAAGAAGTTGGAAAAGCTGCAAGCTTGTGTCTGCTGTATATAGAGAAAAGGTTTACTGGTGGAATTCATTAGAAGTGATCAAGCAAAGACAATTTCTAGAAAATAGTTCAAAAGATTGTGTATTTCTTTATATACACCTGTTGTGAACTAGTGAGTTCTAAAGGTGGATTTAACCTTCTTTGGACAGTGAGCCCTCTCTTTTGTTCTTGACTCCTAACAGGGTCTATCCTCTAACAAGGACTATGTACTGTAATATTTCAACAAGCTCCTATCATGGCTATATCTTCTAACAAGGATAACTGTACTCTCAATACATCATTTGTGGGTGCTAATTCCCACTGGGGTTTTTACCTTTAACAGGGTTTCCCCGAAATCAAAATATTGTGTTATTGTGTTGGCATTCATTGTGTTCATTGGATCTAATATTATGGAGCTTAAAATTTAAAGTTTAATATTCTATTATACAACTGATTTAGCCCCCCTCTCAGTTGTATTGTGGACTCTTATTCCTAACATTTTGGTCAACTCATCTTCTGCCAATCCACTCCAATAGCCCTTCTAGGCTTGTAGCCTTCACTAGTCATAAATCAGCTTTTTTCTCTAGAATTCTTCAAACAACTCAAGAAAATAATGGTTGATTTAGATAACCTTTTGGATTCCTTAAATCCTCCCCAAGACTTAGGGTACACTCCTTTTGGATCGATTTAAATTCTTACTTTGCCTCTTGACACACCAGAATGCTTGCCAACATACTTAATGGTGCTTAGTGGACCTTTAGAATAATTTGGTCTAGCATGTTCATAAAAATTCTATTGAATTCAAGTTCCAAATGAGGTTCATTTGGTGCCAGGACAAATGGTTTGGAAGAAACCCAGTGTTGCAACTTTCAACTGACCCTCACTACAAGTTTTGACATCAAGTGAAATTGGCATGCCAAATTCAAACATATTAGAATCTCCCAGAATGAAGAGAGGTTATTGTAGGCCTCAAAAATGCGGTCTTGTAGAATCTCACAGCTTGTCAATACCTCTCACAGGGTCTGAGATACAAGCCTCAAAAGATCACTGCCCAATCATGCTTAGTGCACCTTGGGGACACTTTGGTCTGGCATGGTCCAGAATGTTCTAGTGACTCAGTTGTCAAAATGGGGTTGTCACTAGCATTTACCTGCCCAATCAGAGCTAATGGCATAATCCATTTGGCACTGAGACAAATGGTTTGGAAGAAACTCATGTTGGAGATTTGCCAGCAGGCCAGTACTGACTGTATGTTTGTCATTTATGACAACATATGGAAAGTAGCATGTGTGGAAGTCTTATGTAGTAAGCTTTCAGTATATGTAGCATGGACATGATATCAACATTATATCATGGGCGAAGAGGTTAACTATTAGTACAGACAGTTATATAGCACCTGGTGTCAGCAATTTTCTTGACAGAGTAACATACCGTGTTTTGTGTATGGTTGTCCATATAGTTATCATGGAGCCTTGCAGACTTGGATATATGTTGAAGACATGTTAGTGATGTTTCAGTTATGGACGCATAGTCTAATGATGAACACAAGTAAAGTTATGCACTCACTATTCACCAGTAGCAGTTTCCTATGTTTGTTTAGAAGAGTCGACAAAGATTTTATTGGTTCTTGAGTTGCGCCTATCTTGAGGGTATGCACCCTTGGAGTTAAGCTTGGAGAAGTGTTATTGATGTTTGGTTAAGAGTGCATAAGTTAATTCAGCCTATAGAGAAAGTTATAGTTTTTTTGGTAGAGCCGACAGTGTGTAGCATGCGTCTACAATTATTTTATTAGACAGGTCCTAGAATTAGTTGCATGCATAGTAGAGCCAAAAGAATGTTTATAAGAGTTTTTTATGATTTATCTATTATGATTTCAAGGTGGTTCTAACAGGCTAACTTGATTATATCATTTGGAGGAAATATATTTATAGGCAATCATTTGTGATTGCTAGAGTGTGGTTCATGGTTGATTAAGCAGAGCAGAGTAGAGTGTGCGAAGTGTTGAGCCATCAGAAGAAGGCCTATGTGACCAAGTAAAGTACTTGTGCTATTCATTAGAACTGATCCAAATAGCAAGTCAAAGTGCAGTTCACCAAGTTCTAGATATAGTGTGTATCTCTTAATCAAAAGGTTGTAGCCTTCGCCCATTTGAGCAGTGAGCTCTTGGACAGTGCATCCTCTCCCCTAACAGGGACAATTGTAAAAGACTCCTAACAGGGTCTGACCCTTGACCAGGTCTACTATACTTAATATATTGTAAAGCTAATCCTAACAGGGTAAAGGATCTTCTAACAATGATCATTATACACTAGTACAAAATATTAGTGGGTATCAAGTCCCACCAAGGTTTTTACCTATTTGGGTTTCCCCGTAACCAAAATATTGGTGTTATGTTCATGTGTTATTTCATTGTGTTTATGATTTATATTTAAGTATACTTAATTGGATAAATAATTAAATCTTGTAGATAACTGATTCACCCCCCCCACCTCTCAGTTATCTCTTGGTAATATTCCTAACAATTGGTATCAGAGCCAAGTGCCTCGGAGAGAAAGTTTAATAGCTTGAGGTTGATCGGATGGCATACTTTAGGAAAGAAAGTCCTAAGTTCAATGGAGAGGATTATCTTGATTGGAAGAACAAGATGGTGACTCATTTGTAGTGCATTGCTTTTGAAGTTTTTAATGTAACTATAAAAGAAGCCAAGATTCCTACTTTAGAAAACCTTGCAAAAGATGATGCTACTGATGCACAAAAGGAATTTTTTCATTAGAATTCTATTGCTAAAGAAACCCTTATCAACACCCTATCTGATGGTGAATTTTCAGAAGTAAAAAAGATAGATACTGCCCACAAAATATGGAAACACCTAGAAGACATATTTGAAGGAGACAAACAAGAAAAGGATGCACGTAGAAAGACATGGAAGAAAAGATACAATGCATTAGAGATGCTACTTGAGGAAAACATCAGAGCTTACAATCAAAGGATAAATAAAGCACTTGCTAGAATCAGGAACAATGGTGGAGAGATCTCAGAAGAAGATATTATGGATAAGTTGATGACTACTCTTAGTCTAGAATGTGAAAGAAAGATCAACATCCTTGATAAGACCATGTAGATTACATCAAATTTCAAGAGAGAGACCTTGATTAGCAAGATCTCAGTTTTTGAGATTTCAAGATTGAAGATAGAACCAAAGAGTGAGACAACTTTCAAAGCAACAGTTCATGGTAAGAAATCTGCAAACACTTCTGGTAATTTTGATGATGATGATGAAGAGAAAACATTAGATGATTTTATTGCTATGATTGCCAAAAGAGAAAAGAGAGGAAAAGGAAAATATGAAGGTCAATTACCATTTAAGTTCTTTCCATGTAATAAGATCGGTCACTTTGCATCTAAGTGTCCCACTAGAGCTAGAAAGTTCAAGAAGGATTACAAGCCTAAGTATTCTTAGGAATGCTACTATGCTGGAGATGGAGTTTCAGATGAAGAATTTGGTGAAGAAGAAATTGGATTCATTTCTATTATAGGAAAAATGAATAATAAGACAACTCATGAAGATAAGAAAGAGAATCAAGAGGTTGCATTGATTTCACAAGCTGACATAAGGACAGACTGGATTATAGACAATGGTTGTTCACATCAAATGATAGGTGATAAAGGCAAGTTTGTTCATTTGGAAAAATACAATGGTGGTATGGTCATATTTGGAGACAACACTCCTAAAACTATAGTTGGTAGAGGAGCCATCACTTTTGATGGAAAGAACAATACTGATGATGTTCTTTATGTTGATGGTTTGAAACATAACTTTCTCAGTGTTGGATAGTTATTTGGAAAAGGTTATCAGTTGGAGTTCAAAGATGACAAATGCATCATTAACAGAAAAGATGGTGTTATGATTGCATCAGGCACAAAGACAAGAGGTAATGTTTTTCAACTCAATTCAGAAGCAAGTTGTTTTTTTGCTAAATTTGATGATAGTTGGTTATGGCATAAAAGGCTATGTCATATCAATTTTGATAACATAGTAAAGATAAGAAATGTAAAGGTAGTAAGAGATCTACCTAGCATAGCAAAGCCTGTTGATACTATATGCAAGGAATGTGTGATGGGAAAGCATGTGAGAAATTATTTTAGGAGCAAGTATAATTCACCAGAGAACAAGTTGGATCTGATTCATATAGACCTATGTGGTCCAACTCAAACAAGATCATACTATGGTGAAAGGTATTTCATTTTGTTTGTTGATGATTATAATAGGATTATGTGGGTTGCATTCTTAAAAGATAAGTCAGAAGCTTTTAAAAAGTTCAAAATATTCAAAGCTAAGGTTGAGAATGAATCTGGACTAAAGATAAAATGTTTGAGATTGGATAGAGGAGGAGAATTCACCTTTGATAGATTCTATGAGTACTATGAAGAACATGGCATAAAGAGACAGTTGAGTGCACCTAGAACCCCTCAATAGAATGGAATTGTAGAGAGAAGGAATATGATCATTCTTGATACAACACACACCATTATGATAGAAGGAAAAGTTGCACACACCTATTGGAGAGATGCGGTCAATACATCAGTTTATACCATCAATAGAATTCAATTGAGGCCAGGCACTGAAAAAACACCTTATGAGCTATGGTTTGGTAATGTTCTCACAATAAAATACTTCAGAATATTTGGAACCAAGTACTACATCAAGAGGGATGAAGCAGTAGGCAAGTTTGATGCAAGAAGTGATGAAGGTATTTTTCTTGGTTACTCTACTAAAAGTAAAGCTTATAGATGTTTCAATTTAAGATTGAAAAAGATAATTGAAAGTGCTCATGTAAAGATTGATGGAAAGTTTATGATTCAAGAAATATATCTTGATTACTCACCCATGATTGAAGAAGAACCTAGACCCTCCACTAGTGAGACATTTATTGAGGAAATGTTTGACAGTATTGATGTGTTATTCAATGACCTTGAGACAAGTGAAGAAAATACTCCTAAGGCTGATGAGTCAGCATCACCTAAAGTTCCAAAATTTACATCAAGAAATCATTCCAAGGTAGACATCATTGGAGATCAGAGTGACAAAGTCTTAACAAGATCACAAGCAAAGAACTCTACTAGTAGTGAAGTGGTATGTTTACTATATCAGATTAAACCTTTAAGTGTTGAAGATGCTTGTAATGATTCAGATTGGCATGATGCTATGAAAGATGAACTTGATTAGATTATTAAGAATGACACTTGGGAATTGGTTCCAAGACCTAGTGATAAGAATGTGATTGGAACAAAGTGGATATTCAGAAACAAGATCAATGAAGATGGTACAATTGTAAGAAATAAAGCAAGATTAGTATGTAAGGGATATGCGCAAAGAGAAGGCATTGATTATTTAGAAACATTTGCACCTATGAGAAAATTAGAAGCTATCAAGTTGTTTCTAGCCTATGCTACAGTCAAAAACTTCAAAGTTTATTAGATGGATGTCAAGTTAGGATTCCTAAATGGAGACTTAAAAGAAGTATACATTGAGCAACCAGAAGGATTCACCTAATCGGACAGACCTGATATGGTATGCAGATTGAAGAAGGCCCTCTATGGACTTAAGCAAGCCCCTAGAGCATGGTATGAGAGACTAGATGGATATTTAACAAAGATTGGATTCAAGAAAGGAGCAGAAGATTGTAATCTATTCATTAGAGAGACATCTAAAGGTTTACTACTTGTAGCTATATTTGTTGATGACATTATCTTTGGAGGTAATGACAAACTTAGTGCTGAATTTGGCAAAGAAATGTAGAATGAGTTTGAGATGAGTATGATTGGTCCTATCAAGTACTTTTTGGGACTAAATGTGTAGAAAATAGAAAAAGGAATTTTCATAAATCAATCAAAGTATGTGAAAGAGATATTGAAGAAATTGAAGATGGATGATTGTAAGCTGATAGGAACTCCTATGATCACTAGATGCATGATTACAAAAGAAGATGACTCACTAGTAGTAGATATAACATTGTATAATTCTATGATTGGTAAACTCATATATCTTAGTCATACTAGACCTAACATTTCCAATGCAGTTGGCATAGTTGGAAGATTTGCAGTAGAGCCTAAAAAAATTCATGTCATGGAAGTAAAGAGAATATTGAGATACTTGTAGGGAGCTATAGATTATGGTCTATGGTATCCTAATTTAGAAAATGTTGAGCTTCATGTGTACACTGATGTAGATTGGGCAGGATGTGTTGATGACAGAAAAAGTACTTTAGGTGGAGCAGTGTTTCTTGGTGATAGAATTGTCACTTGGAAAAGCAAGAAACAAAATTGTATTTCTTAGTCAACAGCATAAGTGGAGTATGTTGCAATAGCCTTGAATTGTTCTAAATTTTTTTGGATCAAGCAGATGATAAAGGATTTTGGAATTAAGATTGATTACCCTATTGTTATTCACTATGATAACACTAGCACTATCAATATGTCAAAGAACCCTGTGATGCATGCAAAGACAAAGCACATTGAGATCAAGTATCAGTTCCTAAGAGAGAAAGTGGTAGAGAAAGAAGTCAAGTTGGACTATGTGAGTACCAAAGATTAGTTGAAAGATATATTCACAAAGCCCTTGTCTAAGGATACTTTTGAGTATCTCAGGGAGAAGTTGGGAGTCATTCTCTTCCCTGATTCTTCTTAGAAGAAAGAAGGAAAGGCATTAGTCCTCAGGGATTGGTGGAAGGTTGACTACTCTACCTTAGGAGTAGTACCAATTCTTAAAATGAATGGCAACCTTTGCCATTGATGTCAAAGGGGGAGTAATATATAGAGTCATGAAAAATAGAAAGAGGAGTAATATACTAAGGGGGAGTAGCATTCAGCTATGACATCAGTACAGTTGAGGAAATGGACAATATTAGAAAATATTGTAGTAGATGGAGGATTCACCTTTGGTAGAGTTTTGAAGAGGAAATGGAGAATGTTATAAAAGAAATGTTTATTTGGGTTGGTGGGGGTTTTTCATTCCACATGTTGCCATCAATGCCAAAGGGGGAGATTGTTGGAGATTTACTAGCAGGCTAGTACTGACTGTATGTTTGTCATTGATGACAACATATGGAAAGTAGCATGTGTAGAAGTATTATGTAGTAAGATTTCATTATATGTAGCATGGACATGATATCAGCATGATATCATGGACACAAAGGTTAACTATTAGTACAGATAGTTATATAGCAACTGGTGTCAATAGTGTTCCTGACAGAGTAACTAACAGTGCTCTATGTATGGTTGTTTGTACAGTTATCATGGAGCCTTGTGTGCTTGGATATATGTTGAAGACATGTTAGTTATGTTTCAATTATGGATACATTGTCTGATGATGAACGCAAGTAAAGTTATGCAGTCGCTATTCGCCAGTAGTAGTTTCCTTTGTTTGTTCAGAAGAGCCGATAGAGATTTTATTGGTTCTTGAGTTGCTCCTATCTTGAGGGTATGCACCCTTGGAGTTAAGCTTGGAGAAGTGTTATCGATGTTCTATTAAGAGCACATAAGTTAATTTATCCTACAGAGAAAGTTCTAGTTGTTTTGGTAGAGCCAATAGTGTGTAGCATGCATCTAAAATTATTTTATTAGACAGGTCTTAAAATGAGTTGCATACATAGTAGATCTGACAGAATATTTATTAGAGTTTGTTATGATTTCTCTATTATGATTTCAAGGTGGTTCTAATAGGCCAACTTGATTATATAATTTGGATGAAATATATTTATAGGTAGTCATTTGTGATTGCTAGAGTGTGGTTCATGGTTGATTAAGTAGAGCAGAGCAGAGTGTGCGAAGTGTTGAGCCATCAGAAGAAGGTCTATGTTTCCAAGTAATGTACTTGTGCTATTCATTGGAATTGATCTAGATAGAAGGTCAAAGCATAGTTCACCAAGATCTAGATATATTGTGTATCTATTAATCAGAAGGTTGTAGCCTTTTCCCATTTGAGCAGTGAGCTCTCAGACAGTGCATCCTCTCCCCTAACAGGGACAATTGTAAAAGACTCCTAACAAGGTCTGACCCTTGACCAAGTCTACTATACTTAATATATTGTAAAGCTACTCCTAATAGGGTAAAGGATCTTCTAACAATAATCATTATACACTAGTACAGAATATTAGTGGGTATCAAGTCCCACCAGGGTTTTTACCTATTTGGGTTTCCCCATAACCAAAATATTGGTGTTGTGTTCATGTGTTCTTTCATTGTGTTTATGCTTTATGTTTAAGTATAGTTAATTGGATAAAAAATTGAATCTTGTAGATAACTGATTCACCCCCCCCCCCCTCTCAGTTATCTCTTGGGACTATTCCTAACAACTCAATGGTGCAACTTTCAATGGACCCTCACTGCAAGTTTTGGCATCAAGCGAGACTGGCATTCTAAATTCAAAATAATTTGAATCTCTTAGAATGGAGAGAGGTTATTGTAGGCATAAAAAATGTGGTCCTATAGCATCTCACAATTTTTTGATATCTCTCATGGGGTTTGAGATATGAGCTTTGAAAGATCGCTGCCCAATCGTGCTTAGTGCACCTTGGGGACACTTTGGTCTGGCATGGTCCAGAATGTTCTAGTGACTCAGTGGTCAAAATGGGGTTTTCACTAGCATTTACCCACCTAACCAGAGCTAATGGAAAAGTCCATTTTGTGTTGGGATGAATGGTTGGGAAGAAACCCAATGGTGCAACTTTCAACTGACCCTCACAGCAAGTTTTGGCATCAAGCGAGATTGGCATTCCAAATTCAAAAAAATTTGAATCTCCCAGAATGGAGAGAGGTTATTGTAGGCTTAAAAAATTTGGTCCTATATCATCTCATAGTTTTCCAATACCTCTCACGAGGTCTGAGATACGGGCCTCGAAAGATCACTGCCCAACCGTGCTTAGTGCACCTTGGGGACACTTTGGTCCGGCATGGTCCAGAATGTTCTAGTGACTTAGTGGTTGAAATAGGCTTGTCACTAGAATTTACCTACCCAAACAATGCTAATGGAATAGTCTATTCAGTGCTGGGATGAATGGTTGGGAAGAAACCTAGTGGTGCAACTTTCAACTGACCCTCATTGCAAGTTTTGGCATCAAGCGAGACTGGCATGCCAAATTTAAACAAATTTGAATCTCCTAGAATGGAGAGAGGTTATTGTAGGCCTTAGAAATGTGGTCTTGTAGCATCTCATGGTTTTCCAATACCTCTCACGGGGTCTGAGATACAAGCCTCGAAAGATTGCTGCCCAATCGTGCTTAGTGCACCTTGGGGACACTTTGGTCTGGCATGGTCCCAAACATTCTAGTGACCCAGTGGTCAAAATGGGGTTGTCACTAGAATTTACCCACCCAACCAGAGCTAATGGTATAGTCTATTTGGTACTGGGATGAATGGTTTGGAAGAAACCCAGTGGTGTAACTTTCAACTAACCCTCATTACAAGTTTTGGCATCAAGCGAGACTGGCGTGCCAAATTCAAACCAATTCAAATCTACTAGAATGGAGAGAGGTTATTGTAGGTCTCAAAAACTTGGTCCTTTAGCATCTCATGATTTTCTAATACCTCTCATGGGGTCTGAGATACGAGCCTCGAAAGATCTCTACCAATCGTGCTTAGTGCACCTTGGGGACACTTTGGTTCGGCATGGTTCGAAATGTTCTAGTGACTCAATGGTCAAAATGGGGTTGTCACTAGCATTTACCCATCCAATCAGAGCTAATGAAATAGTCCATTTTGTACTAGGATGAACAGTTGGGAAGAAACCCAGTGGTGCAACTTTCAACTAACCTTTACTGCAAGTTTTGGCATCAAGCGAGACTGGCATGCCAAATTCAAACAAATTTGAATCTCTCAAAATGGAGAGAGGTTATTGTAGGCCTTAGAAACAAGGTCCTATAACATCTCATATTTTTCTAATACCTCTCATGGGGTCTGAGATACGAGCCTTGAAAGGTCGCTACCCAATCATGCTTAGTGCACCTTGGGGAAACTTTGGTCCAGCATGGTCCAGAACGTTCTAGTGACTCAGTGGTCAAAATGGGGTTGTCACTAGTGTTGACCCCCCCAAATGGAGCTAATGGTGTAGTCCATTTGGCATCGAGACAAATAGTTTGGAAGAAACCAATTGGTGCAACTTTTAACTGACACTCACTGCAAGTTTTGGCATCAAGCGAGACTAGCGTGCCAAATTCAAAAAAAAATGAATCTCCCAGAATAGAGAGATGTTATTTTAGGACTCAAAAACATGATCTTGTGGCATCTCATGGTTCACTAATACCTCTCACAAGGTCTTAGATATGAGCCTTGAAAGATCACTGTCCAATCGTGCTTAGTGCACCTTGGGGACACTTTGGTCCGGCATGGTCCGGAACGTTCTAGTGACTTAGTGGTCTAAATGGGGTTGTCACTAGTGTTTACCCACCCAATTGGAGCTAATGGCATAGTCCATTTGGTGCTAGGATGTAATCCTTCAACACTATCCCTTCAGCCCAGGGAATCATAATTTTACTTTGGACACATTTGACCAATTTTGACTCAATGACTCCAACTATTACATCATTTGATGATACAAATGTACATGGAATTAAGACAATACAAATGTAAGGATACAAAATTAAAATGATATAAATTATATAAGGATACAACATTGATAGTAAGGAAACACAATTTTTGCACTTTACATGGCATTAAGACGATACAAATGTGGGCTCTTAATATTTTCAAATCAACCCCATGGGCTCTTTTATATTTCAAAATGTGCATCTAATTTTGCATCAAATTTTTTATCTACAAAATTTGGCATCTAAATATGCACATTACATTCAATTTTTGTTTTTATATATACAAAATTTTGCATCTAAATATGCACTAACTAGCCGTTACTTGTTTAAATTTGAATATTTAAACTTTGAAAGTTAACTTATAACTTATTAAATTTATAAACTGGAAACTCATAAAGCTTTCAAAGACCTAGGAGACTTATTCCAAGCACTACTAAACCCCTAAACTATCCCTTGACTCCCTTGGACACTAATGGCCCACTTACAAGAAATTTGGGCCTTTAGGCCATTAACCAACTCTTTACATTGCAATGTCATTTCATGAGAGTAAAAGACATTATAAGCTTTAATATGTTGTAGTTGATTCTCATAAGTTCCTTCTCTATATTTCATGCCCTCTAGCTCTCATTGAATGCCTTCAAGGTCTTCATGTTTGCATTGAATGTCTTCATGGCTTGACTGGTTGTTCTTGGTGCCCCTGCACCAATAAGGATACAAAATTAAGATGATACAAATATAAGGATACAACATTCATAGGAAGGAAACACATTTTTTGCACTTTAAATGGCATTAAGATGACAAATGTGGGCTCTTAATATTTACAAATCAACCGCATGGGCTCTTTTATATTTCAAATTTTGCATCTAATTTTACATCAATTTTTTTATATACAAAATTTTGCATCTAAATATGCACATTACATCCAGTTGTTGTTTTTATATACACAATTTGGCATCTAACTATGCACATTACATTCAATTGTTATTTTTATATAAAAAATTTGGCATCTAAATATGCAAATTACACAACTATATATAAAAAATAAGTGTCCTTTCCACTCCTAAAGTTTATAAGTTTAACACATGGTATTCGATGACATCTACATTCCAATCCCTACATTTGGAAGGAAGAAGAAAAGTTAATAGAGAATATAAGAAGTTTATATAGGTTGAGAAAAAGGTTATGAACATGTATAAGTAGCTAAACGAACCAAAGAACATGACTAGCCAATGCATAGTGAAGTTTACCATGATAAAAGATGGGCTAATCAAATGCACACCTTGATCTTCTATATCTATCATATATGTATCCAACTACATTTACAATCCACATAAAATACCAAGTTAATTAGCTCAAACAAATAAAGAAAAAAACTACAATTAATTTATTGAACGTAATCATAATAAACATGGAAAACCTTGCAACTTGAGTTGAACTTACCTACTGAAGTGTGCTTGAAGGGTCATCTCTCTACTTGAGAGTATTCAATATTGCTTCATGATCAGCAGTACTAATAGTCTAAAGTTCCTTTGTCTTTGGTTTTCCTTGATGTTTCAACAA
Organism: Chamaecyparis obtusa; assembly: GCA_027943335.1. Lineage (NCBI taxonomy): Eukaryota > Viridiplantae > Streptophyta > Pinopsida > Cupressales > Cupressaceae > Chamaecyparis > Chamaecyparis obtusa. The sequence goes on from BSBK01007369.1 coordinate 837,539, forward strand.
CTTAACATTGGTTGCTATAACAAGGTGTGGATACATGAGAATTTTTTTGTGCTTCTCATAGTCTTCAAATGCAGGAATGCCATTATTTCTAATCATATATGTGCATAACCATGTTCCCACAACAACATGTGATCCTATTGGATATGTAAACATATCATCATCTATTGTCAGTTATGCAAGTTTCTGCTTTCCCCATACACAACATGCTAACCAATAATCCGATCTCTCATCATTCCCTTGTGGGGAAACCAAAGAAAAAACATGTCATGGTTTTTGAAGATCTGAAGTATGGTTGTAATCAAGTGAACAATCCATGTCATCATTTATTATAGAGACTATGAGAGATAAAGGAGTAAGATAATGTGGAACCCATGTATCAATCCACTCACTTGACTCACTAATCCCAATCACACTGGAGACAACTTGGACAATAACAAGCCAACTCTTGTTTCCAAATGGTCCATGTACTAGCATTTGAGCTTTGAAATGAATACATTTTTGAAGAATCTTTCACCATTTAAAAATCCAACCTATCTCCTATTATGCCCAACTCAACCAACCAAAAGAATCTATGCACCGCTAAATCAAGAGTCCCTCCCCGTGACAATGCTAAAGTACACCAATCAACAATAGAATGAGCATCAATGATTTCTGTACCTAAAATCCTCAGTTTCTCCTTAACTACATCTCTCTTTATGCATGCACCTACTCCATCATGCTCCCCTTTTCCATTACTGGCCTTAAGAAAACTCCAAATATGAGGTACACCTCTCTCTACATGCATTCTACATAACCAATAAAACATATGAGCATTTTTGAATTGACCTGTGCAGTTATCTGACCAAATGAGATGTCTTTCCATAGAATCTTATTTTCCTGCACCCACTCAAAATAATTCTCAAAGCAATGTTGGACAAACTTAGATGAGTGCGATCTATCATCACTTGTATAAAAATGGTACTCTCTAATTATCTTCTGGTCATCTTCTATACTATTAGGGGAATGTCTATATGTTATGTGCACAAAAATAGCAACTTGAATAGAATTGTAATATTGAGCTTGCAACTCATTTTGGGGCTGCAATGTATATTTCTCTGCAAATTCAACAACTGATATAATAGTGATAATCGGGAAAGTATCCTTACACATCATGAATTGTTGATCCAACCACTAAGACCTGTGACTATGCCTTGCATACTTGTAAAAAAGATTCTTCTTGAAATTTGAAATAAAATCAGCTACATTGCATTCTTTTGTAACCAACTCACATCTAGAGCCTTCACCTCCACTTTTTAATGTATATTTGACAGTTTCATATACATTTTTGTGGATAATTGTCTTTTCAAAATCATGTTCGCAGCCCTCATGAAAACATTCAACAAACTTCACTAGCCCACCACACTCTGAGCACTTGTCATTTAAGCAATCTTTTCTATAAAAGAAACATCCATCATCTCTAGGACATAAAAAATGATCTAGCATGTCTCTTGATGATTTTGGAAGAGCACTTGCACCACACTCCTCCAAAATTTCACTAGTATGCAAAGTAGAATGAAGGAATTGTAATAATTCATGGTGCATTGAAAACTCCACATGATATTTGCAACAAGTATTTCGAATCTTAAGAGGCACACAAAAAAAGGCTTGATGGCTTCAAAAGCTCTTTGTGATATTTGCATTGTTGGATGTGTCTCACAAATTTTTTGAACAACATTGTTTGACTCACCTCCAAATAATGTTTAAGATGTGGGGTGCGGTCTTGAATGCCAATTCTCAACTTCAAGACATCCTTCACATTTGGTGACACTCTTGAGTTAGATTTCCAAAATAGTTCAATTTGATCCTTCACAGCATCGGTAATCTTCTTATCACAACTTGAAATTCTCCCACCATAAGCCTATGTATCATTTTGAAGAGTATCATCAAGTCTTTCTCTTCTTGCAAGTGCTCTATCCAAATTTTTACAATTTAGATTCAAGTCAACACAAGTTTGTCTCATCAAACGAGCCTTTCTCAAATGATGACTCACTAAGGAGGTTGTAATAAACCTCCTAGAGGATCTCTTATCTTTTTCCTTAGTAGTCTTCCCAATGGAATTGAGAGCACCAAAAATATTTCTCACAATAATAGCATTCCTCTCCTTTTTCTTGTTCACACTAATCTTCAATTTGACTAGTATACGTCTCATCTTCTGCATCTTTAACAATTGCACAAACATTTGACATTGCTAAAACAACATCTTGTGGCTAAAAAATTGATCAAAAAGTTTAGAAACCCACAACCAAATGGTTCTTTCTGATCTCTTGCCATCGAAATTTCTCATTATTTTCTCATCAATTTCAAGTAACCATTTAGTTGTTCTTGAAGGTCTCAGTTTTGAAGTTTGTCTTTCTTCCTCCCAAGGGACTTCATTTCTCATATAATTTGGAGATGTGTTACATTGATTTGGTTCTTGTGTACCATTATCATTGTCAATTCCTTCATATTCAATTGGTGGATTGTCATTGACAATGTCCACACTACCATTCTCCACATCTACATGTTCATTTTCATAACTTACATTTTCATCTTCAATCCCTACATTCTCATTTTCAATATTATTATCATAAATCATATCAAATTCATGTTCTTCACTTGAAACCACATTCAAAGGTGGGTCTATACTGACATCTTCATTAATATTTAACATACCTTGTCTCTTGTTCTGATGGGCAATCCTATCCATTTCTCTGTACACTTCAATCTCTTCATTTGTAAGTTTCCTCTTCCATTTATGCTTTCAATGACTACTACTCCCCATAGTGAGACCAAAAAGGTGATGAAAAAACCTTTGGTAATAGAGAAAATCCAACCAACAAGTGCAAAAAGTTGATTTTTGTCTTCTCTAAAGATAAAATGTGATTCACTACAACTCGAGTCCCTTGATTCTATAGAAAAATGCGCCTCTCTAGAGGGACCTAGAGAATATAGTTTTTAATTTTCACCGGTAAATAGAATCAGATATTTGAAAATATCAGATATCTGAACATATCAGATATCCAAAATCTCCTACCAAAATTTTGCTGAAATCTCTCTCTCTCTCTCTCTCTCTCTCTGGTGCAGGGCACCTAAGGCCTATTCAGGATGCTCTTTTGTTTTGGTTTGTTTTTGTTTGTAATAAGGAGGGATGGATCTTAGGGATCAATCTCATCAATCTTCTTGATCCTTTTGTATGGTCAAGGATTCCTAAGACATGTCTATCAGCCTTGGAATGCGTTAGTCCATGTGGATCCTAGTTGGTTTAGGGATGGATCATTTAAGGTTTTTATGTTTTAAATCTATTTTCTTTGGTTTTTAGGTGTTTGAGGGGTCTATGACCTAGATCACCTTGTTGATCTTTTGGAAAGTCATTTGATGGTCTTTTGGTGCATTTTTGGAAAAGTTGTAAAAGTTGCACATTTTGTTATCGAGCAACTTTTCAAAGTTTCTTGAAGAAGTTGAAAAGTTGGTTCCAACGGTCACAACTGTGTGGAGACCAGTTGGGAACCATTTTTGAAGATATTTAACCTATGTAAGACCTCTAAATGAGGTTAGAATCAAATGTCATATGTCTGGTGCAGCAAATTGAATAAAAACTAATCATTTTTAGTGAAATCTGGCTGTGTACGGAGGTTTGAAGGTGAAGAATGTTTAGGCCTTGAATCTTTCTTGTGTTCAGTCACCAAAATCATTGATTTGATATAGCATTAAGTTGAGCATTTGAGGTTATTCATTTGTTTGTGTAGATAGTTAGGGTTTGAAGGGTTTACCAGGCCCGTCTCACAAAAATGGGCCTAACATTCAATACCAATGAGGTTTGAGTGGAAGAAAATATTCAAGACCAATGAGGGGTTATTTGAGTGTATAGTCAAGCCATTTGGCTTGTCCAATGCCCCTAGTACTTTTATGTGCCTAATGAATGAAGTTTTAAAGCCTTTCCTTCATAAATTTGTGGTTGTTTATTTGGATGACATATTGATTTTTAGTAGTAGCAAGGAGGAACATCTTCGTCACATTGATCTAGTTCTTAGGAGGCTCCGTAAGGAAGGATTGAAGGTAAATCTTGAAAAGTGTTCATTCTTGTAGGAGGAACTTGTTTTCTTGGGATTTGTGATCTCCAAAGGTAGTTTGAAGATGGATCCAACAAAGGTAGAGGCTATTCTCAATTGGCCACCACCTACTTTAGCCACTAAGGTAAAACATTTTCATGGATTGTGTAGTTTTTATAGGAAGTTTATAAGAAATTTTAGTGGCATTTCTACTTCTATAATCAACACAATTAAAGGTGGTATGAAATGTGTTTTTGAGTGGACCAAGGAAGCCAATGAGTCCTTTGAGATGTTGAAAAGGAAGATCTCTGAACAACCAGTCCTTGTGTTACCTAATTTTCATAAGGTCTTTGTGGTTGAGTGTGATGCTAGTAACAAAGCTATTGGAGGGGTCCTTAGCCAAGAAGGAAGGCTAGTAGCCTTCTTTAGTGAAAAGATAAATGATGCTAAATAGAAGTATTCCACCTATGATCTTGAGCTTTATACCATGATCCAATCCCTAAGGAAATGGAGGCATTACCTATTGCCTAAAGAATTTATTATTTTCACTGATAATCATGCACTTAGTTTCCTAAATAGACAAGAGAAACTTAATCATAGACATGTTAAGCGGATAGAGTTTTTGCAAGCTTACACCTTCACTATTAAGCATAAAAAGGGCATTATAAATAAGGTGGCAGATGATTTAAGTAGAATAAATCTTACCATTCAAACTATGTAGTTGGAAAGTGCAAGTATGGAGGCTATGAAAGATATGTATGTAGGGGATGAAGATTTCAAAGACATCTATCAAGTTTTCTTAGAGATGACTGCTAGGTACCACACTGAGTTTCCTAATTTTTTGATCCAGGATGGTCTCTTATTTAAGGGAGGATTGCTTTGTATTCCAAGGGGTTCTATGAGAGAGAAAATCATTAAAGAAAAGCACTATGGTAGCTTGGCAGGATATTTTGGCATGGACAAGACTTTGGAATCAGTTAGGAGGTTCTACTTCTAGCTCTGATTACATACATATGTGAGGAAGTTTGTGGAGACTTTCTTGGTTTTACAAAGGTCCAAAGGACACACTTCCAATGCAGGGCTCTACACACCCCTACCTATTCCATCAAAGCCATGGGACTCCATTAGTATGGATTTTGTGCTTGGGCTACCCAAAACAAAAATTGGTCAAGAAAATATCTTTTTAATTGTGGACAGGTTTTTTAAAATGGCTCATTTTGTGCATGTAAGACCATTCATGATGAATCTCATGTTGTAGGGTTATTCTTTAAGGAGGTAGTTAAGTTACATGGACTACCCCTATCTATCATTTCAAATAGAGACCCAAAGTTCTTAGGTCACTTTTGGAGGACCTTGTGGAAGAGGTTGGGTACAAATGTGTGTCTCTCCTTAGCATATCACCCTCAATCTAATGGACAGACTAAGGTTATCAATAGATCTCTTGGAAATATTTTAAGATGCTTGACCCAAGAACATGGTTCTATTTGGGAATCTATTTTGGCATAGGAAGAGTTCTCCTACAATGACTCAGTGAACTGAAGTACAGGGAAGACTCCCTTTCAAATTGTGTATGGTGTTCACCCCTAGGGGAATATTGGAGTTAAGAGAAGTCATTGAATTGGAAAAGCCTAGTGCATTGGCTAATGACTTTGTGACTATCATGAAGATATCCAAGATCAAGTCAAATCCAAACTACAACACACCAATGCTAAATACAAAGCCCATATAGACAAGAGAAGGAAAGATGTATCCTTCCAAGTTGGTGATTTGGTAATGGTGCATCTAAAGGAGAGAATGCCCAAGGGACACTACACCAAGCTGACGGCCAAAAAAATTGGGCCCTATACAATTCTCAAACAATGTGGCTCAAATGCTTATCATGTTGATCTTCCTGCTCATATCCATTTATCTCTTATTTTTAATGTTGCTAACCTATATGCTTATAAGGGTCCTGTAGATGATATTGTGGTTGTAGGTGAATTTGATTCTAAATAGGAGGAGTTACTCAAAGATCTTCCCAAGTCATCTCCTTTGGAAATTGAAAGGATCTTAGAGAGGATAGTTTCAAAAAAGACTTGGACGCACACCTACTATGAGTATTTGGTTTAGTGGAAGGATAAATCGATGGAGGATGCTACATGGCTCACACCAAAGGCTATAGAGAAGACTGATTTTCCTTTGTCAGCTTTCCCAACTCAACGAACTTGAGTTCTTTTGTCCTAAGGAGTAGGGTGTATGAAACCTAAGGCCTATTTAGGATTCTCTTTTGTTTTGGTTCATTTTGTTTGTAATAAGGAGGGATGGATCTTAGGGATCAATCTCCTCAATCTTCTTGATCCTTTTGTATGGTCAAGAATTCCTGAGGCATGTCTATGAGCCTTGGAATGCCTTAGTCCATGTGGATCCTAGTTGGTTTAGGGATGGATAGTTTAAGGTTTTTATGTTTTAAATTTGTTTTCTTTGGTTTTTAGGTGTTGAGGGGTCAATGACCTAGATCACCTTGTTGATCTTTTGGAAAGTCATTTGATGGTCTTTTTGTGCATTTTTGGAAAAGTTGTAAAAGTTGCACATTTGTTGTCAAGCAACTTTTCAAAGTTGCTCGAAGAAGTTGAAAAGTTGGTTCCAACGGTCAAAAATGTGTGGAGACTAGTTGGACACCATTTTTGAAGATTTTTAACCTATGTAAGACCTTTAAATGAGGTTAGAATTGAATGTCATATGTTTGGTGCAACAAATTGAATAAAAACCAATCATTTTCAGTGAAATCTGGCTGTGTACGGACATGTACAGAGGTTTGAAGGTGAAGAATATTTATGCCTTGAATCTTTCTTGTGTTTAGTCACCAAAATCATTGATTTGATCTAACATTAAGTTGAGCATTCAAGGTTATTCATTTTTTTGTGTAGATAGTCAGGGTTTGAAGGGTTTACCAGGCCCGTCTCACAAAAATGGGCCTAACTTGCAATCCCACTTGTGGAAACTCCTGAATCCTTTGGAAATGCAAGTTAGATATATTATCTATATGATTCCAAAATAATTTCACTAGAATTGATAGGAAAAGAGGTTTGGCACTGAGCCCTAAACTGAACATCTCTATGCGTTCAGTTAGGAAACTTGAAGAAAGGGTGTGCATTCAAAGGATCCAATGTGTTGAGTGGTTGTAGAGTTGTTTTGAGTCAAATATAGTAGGAAGAAGATTCATAGAAACCTAAACTAGTTCTATGTGCCCATTTTCAATCATCCTTAGTGTAAACCAGGACTAATCTGGCTAATTAGGCCTATGTACCTAAAGGTGGCTAGGTAGTACCAGAGTTGAATCAATGCAAGGTGTTTTAGGGATTGATGTAACCCTAAAAAGGGTATTCAAAACTAGTCTTAGTTTCTTGAGATCCATTGGGAGTCGAGATCTGTGCACCCAGAAGCATAGTGGAAGACCTACAAGGGTTTGTAGGTGAAGTTGTGATCAGAGCCTTGTGCAAGTTGGGGAAGTGATTTATTGGTTTATTATTCATATTTGGTCATCAAATAAAGAGTTCCAATCATTAGATTGGTAAGGCAACTTGGCTGATGAAGAGTTCCATTATTTGGACTCAATTTGGGAATAAATCCCTAAATCCTTGGAAGAGTGAAGTTGGGATTGGTTGGTTAAGGTGGAGGAAGTCTTGGAGTGGACTTAGAAGTCATTAACTCATTGATTTCCATCCATATAAAATGGTTGTGAAGGTTGGAAGAATGTAGAACCTAGATGGTAGAAGTAAGTGGGAAATAAGCCCTTGGGGTTACTACCACTATGATCTCTCTCTCTCTCTGTCTCTCTCTCTGTCTCTCTCCCTCTCTCTCTCTCTCTCTGATGCAGAGCCCTCCACTATCACCTTAAGTAGACTAACTCAACTCGAGGATTCAACAAGTAACTTGGAATCAACTCAAGGAATTAGTCCTACTCAAAGATCAAATAGAGTTCTCTAACTTTGTAAGTCACTCCCATAACCATACTACTCAAGTTCACTTCCTTGTTTCCTTGTTCCAATGCCTTCTAGCACCAAATCCATCCTAGGCCACCTACTACACCTAGTGCCTCCACCATGCCAAATATACAACTAGACTTCATACCCTAATCTCAACACCATAGATCATCTCAACATGGTATATTTTCCATGTTACAACTTCCTATTCACTTTGATTCACTCAACTTTCACCCTTACTCTTCTTTAGCCCTCTAGGCCTGTCTAGTAGCCCTTCACACCTTGAAATCAAAAAATTGCTCCCAAACTCTCCAAACAACCTATCAAGGTATTTACATTTTCAAGTACCCTTTTTAGAGTTATTAAACTCCTAACATCTCAGACTTTCATTCTTTGACTGGTGAAGCCTTTCATCACGTTTTAGCTCTTCTCCTAGGCCTAATTAGCCCTTTCTCAAAGAAGAAAATCCTATCCCCACTTATCTCCAGGATGCAAAGACTTGAAAAAATCTTCCTAGACCTTCCAAAACACAAGATTTTCAAACTCTTAAAGTCCCACCATTCATCAAACTCCCAAATCAATAAACCCTTGTTTTTAGGGTCAATAGCCTAGGGCTTTGTAGAACACACCCTTCCCTGTAGCACACAACCTCAACACTAGTTCTAAAACCTTCTAATACATCCCTATAGGAATCTTCAATCATCATTCACCCTCTCTCTTCATCAGGCAACTTACAACCATGACTGGTGAGCTGGTGCACCCTTCACTGTGACTTCGCTAGGCTTATCACTACCTCTTCTCACCTTCTTCCACTTTCCCTACATTCAAAAAATATTATATGATATAGGGAATATACTAAGGCATCTCCCACTAGACTAAAATGGTCATAGGGGTGGGAGTGCCTTTACATAATAAAGGATTCAAGCTTTAATTCACTGACTGTAACCTTTAACCAGTCACAATCTCTACACCAGACTAAT